>WOGO01009167.1:0-10325 GCA_015342085.1 Leptinotarsa defecta
GATAAAAATACAGTACCCCTGAGGGCATAGAACATGTCAGTATAAATATAAACATATATCACAATAATATTAGGTTAAAAGAAAGATGTACAGTACATAAACTGCACAAAAATATATGCGTACATATAAAAATATTAATTCATGTAGATATAGGCTCTTATGAGTCCATGATTGTAGTAAAAGCATCAAATAGATCAAATAATAATAGTATCATTTAAATACTCGTCAGTTGCATAGTATGCTTTTTCAAGTAAAAATGCTTTTTATTTTATTTTTAATGTTGTTTTATCGAATTCCCTCATTGTAAGAGGAAGTTTGTTGTAAATTGTTATTAGAGTATGCGGTACGTTTTTTTTGAATAAATGAGAAGTTTGGAGTATTACAGGTCAAGTCTGACTTATTTCTTGTAGAGTATATGTGTGTCTTTTTAGAGTTCTCAAAAAGTTTGGTGTTTTCCTTAACAAATAGTATAGTATCAAGAATGTACTGGCTGTATAAGGTTAGTATTTTATTTTTTATATATGAGGGTTTACAACTATCAGTTTGTTTATGGTTAATTGGTTGAAATTGGTTGGTTGTATTATTACCTCAAACCCGGTATGTACCTTCAAGTAGGCTTTGATTTTCAACATTGAGTTCCTTTACTGATTAACTATCATCAACCCAAGTAACTTTATAAACTGGATTCTAATAGTACAGATCATCGTACATACATGATGATAATAATAATGTTACATAACTTTATTCAGAATATATCTCAAAAATTCTCATAATGAATATTTTCTTAATACCTGGCGACGGTTGTGGTTTAGACTGAGTAACAGGTTCCAGCAAAAAAGCAGGTGGCGGTGGAAGATGTTCTAGACTCCCCATGGATGACGATGTGTTGGTGATAGAAGATGTTCTTCGTATCGGCGGCGGTGGTTTTTGTGTCTGAACGGAACTGCGTCTCAATAGAGTATTGCGCATTGTTGCAGAACCCATAGCTATAAATAAAAGATGTATGTTGAAAGAAGTGAACTGTGATTTTACTGCAATTTTCTAAGAGTGTGGTAGGCTTCTTAGCAATATTCATCGATAATTAATCATAGTTATTTAACACTAAAATAGCGGACCAAATGGCGCTTATTTCGATTAAATTGATGAAGTATTCACTGATATATAACAGTTTAAAATAGACTAATAAAAACGGACAAAACTTTTGTAACAATCGACAGATAAAGTAATTTCAAGCTCGAGAAATTACTTCTTTTATTTCAATCACATTTTAATTTAATTTTAGCTGGCAGAATATCAACCCTTATACTTTTGGAAGTGAAATGTTAGAGATTAACATTTTTGAGTTTTCATATGATCTATAATGATAATAAATATTATAAAAATTATTATATTTGAGTATACTCAGATCATGGGTATACTTAATCTAGTATACTAGATCTAGTTTTGAAAGTCATGTTATTTGAATAATTCTCACAGTCACGGCAGTTTCGTCCTATAAGGATACATATTCGTTTGAAAATGTCCTTATAGGACGAGACTGCAGTAACTTCCGTTACAAATACAAGTGGTTAAAAATATAGAAGTTTTATTTCCCATTTTTCATGATGATCTACCGCACAGTAATGGCTACATCCATCTACTTTATTACCTCACTAGCCACAAATAAAGCAAAGTTGTTCGATATCTAAAATTCATTTGAACATAATATTGAACAAAACAGCAAAGAAATTATGTCTGGATAGTAAAATCAGAAATAATTTAGAATTCGGTTAAGAGTTTTCAAAACTCTTGAATTTTTTCTCAAATAGGATCCTAGGAGTGAACAGTAATTTATTCACTGAGAAGTCATTACATTATATCTCACATATACCAAGTTGGACTAGTACAGAAGGATTTTTGGAAAATCTCAACAATCTCGACCAGGCTTATGCGGAGCATAATCCTGGTCGTCACCGACATAATGCTTTCAACGGGCGACTACGAACTGCCTTATAGTCCTCAGCCCTAGTAAAAAGGATGAGATTCTCCAGATTGAAAAAACACCTTCAGGTTCTGGAGCAGGTGTATATAGTCGCAAACTTAGGTCAGAAATATTGACCTACCTTCAAACCTTTGCGAGCCTATTTCAAGCAGAAATATACCCTATTGATTTGTGTGTTGAACGACTGACAGAAACCAATCTCACACTCAAATCAATAAACATATTTTGGACAGCCAAAAAGCTTCGTGAATGATGAAATAGCAAAGCACATAATTTGTACCTGTCTTGCTGTGGACCTGATCAGGTTTTCAGAGTTTAATTCTTGCCATCTGACCTAAAAGATCGCTTAACAAATAAGCTGACCAGTTTCCTCAAGAAGCTGAGCTCATTTGGCCGAGGTTAAATGAGAGTGATCCACAATAAACCCTGCGAGTCTAAAGAAATATGTCAGAATTAGTGAATATTCTTCCAAAGTTTCAGACTGAGCTCTATAATGAACGTTTTATGTTATGGAAATAGTAAATATTTTTTGATCTTCCAATTATTATCTATTGAAAGTTAGACAAAAAAACTGAATAATCCAAATATTTGATTATTTTAGTAAATTATTGGTACAGCAGAGTCTACCAACTTTTCTGGTTTAGCATTCTAACACACAAAAATTATTTGATTAAAACAAACATGTTTGTTAACTACATATAGTATATTGTTTACTTTACCTGTCATAGAGAGAGGTCTTCTTCTGACGGCCTCAAGAAGTTCGTTGTTGCGGGGGAGCGTGCAATACTTGCTTGCTGTACCATTAATATCTAATAACACACACTAGTGATCACACACATGCTCAAAAACAATGTTGAATTGACGTTGTTTAGAAATGGTTGAATGAAAAACTTGGCATCATGAATTTGAAATGTTTAGTTTTTGTAATTTTGACATAACACAGTCACAATGCAGATAAAGTTATCTGACCAAAGTCTTATATCTAGTACCACATAATAAATCGAGATAACTATCAACAAGTGAACTGCTCGTAGGTAGCAAATGGTGCAACTTCTGGGATTCAATAAAAGCCTTGTGTCATTTAATCAAATTGAACCTTAAAATTTTTAAAACATCTGGACACTGGTTATTACGACACATCCCAATTTCTGTTTTGATTATTAATACAGCGAAAGATGACTGTGCTAATTTAAATGAAATGAATAAAAAACACTTTTGCCTAAATACCACTGTTAGATTTTATTTATACGACCGGTTTCAGGTTTGATCCCTGGTTTTATACTTGATAATGGGGTAAAACCGGAAACCGGTCTTATAAATAAAATCTAACATTTCCATATTTCATTATTTCATTACCATAAAGTAAACAAGTCATCAATCACACATATTAGACTGTGCTAATTTCTATACAGGGAAAAACGAGGGAAAAAACAAGTCGGGTTTGTTTGAAAGGAGGGCAAATTTGGATCAAAAAATCAATGCAAAACCATTCCAAGCGGAGGGGTCAACACCCAATTTGTTTTGAATGGATATGGAGGTAGAGTGATTCATTGAAAAAGGCTTTCACTGGAAAAAATAAATAGATTTCACTCAGTTACAATGTTGATCAAGTAAATGCTGGGAATTTTGTCCGTCAAGCTACTAACAATAAAAGATGTTATTTTTGTAACATATAATAATTCCTTCTCGTGGGTCTTCCAACAAGTCCGGTAGAGTGCCGTTTTATAAGTGCCCTCCACAACAAATTCAAAGGATTCATGTCAGGCGACCGAAGTGGCTACACATTTGCACTCTGTTGTCCCCAGTGATTCCAATCTATTATTTAAATGATTACGAATATTTTATAAGAAATTTGAAAGAAATATAATTTCCTCTTCAATTTATGTAGCATCATTCTTTATGAAATCAATGAGAGTTGGAGCCAAGAGAGAATTTTCAAAAATAATCAGTAATGGCAATTGCAGAAATTAACCGAACCATTTGAGAAACATATATTAAATAGAAAATTATCACCGCCATTGCTCGTTATAACTAAGTTTTATCCTTTTGGTTACATCCTACTTGTGACAATTTATCTGTTTGGTCTATAAATTTAGCCAATGATTTGTTAAAGCAACTTTGTGAATAACAAAGAATATAACAAATACATATAAGGCGCCCAACGTGGGGCATCAAGGATATAAAAGATTAGTATCGATATTTGATGTTTTTCAAATAACAGAGATAACTATCATCCCTGTTAGGAATAGCACGTTAAAAGATGATACCTCGCCAATCTTTGACATAAATTTGAACTTTTATGAAAATAACAAGTGATTATTATTTGTTAAAAATATATATCTAACTCAAGATCAAAAACAAATTCAGAACAAAAATGAGTTGTTACCTCGTAATAAAAACAACCAAGTCTGATCAATTCTTACTTATTTATTTATACACGGGCAGGCCCAATTCAAATACAAATATTACAGTGCTACATAGAAGTCGATGCAATGTAGTGGATTGAAAGTAAATTATATAATTTTTTCATGTCACGGCATTAGAAAAAATGCTATACATCAGATCAAGAAAATAAGTACTTTCATTAAACCATTCTAATCACACATAAGTTAGACACATGTTATTCAATGGGAATTCTATGAAAAGTTATAAAAGACATGCTGAATATCAATCAACAAAGCATAGTTTCTCACCTTCCAAATGCTGTACGTCTTCGGTAGTGAAAGTCGTCTGACTTCCGTAGCCACTCGATGATTCTAGAGAACTCTCGCTGGTGCTACTTTCTTTCTCACCTTCGTTAGTCTGCAAAAAAACAGCTTAGTGTTATAGAAGGCCTATTTTATTATAATTCATATCCAAATGAGAAACTGAAAACCAAACAAATTTTTTTTCAAAAGAGAGGTTATATTGCTATGAAAACTGATATTTATTGTTACCGTGACAGATTACATGACTGACTGTTATGCTACTAATTATTACTATTATAATATTGGATCTGCCTTGGCTGTACATCGAACAATTTCCCAGTTGATCCAGATGGAACAGAAGCCTGTAATCCTCTCCACCAGGAAGAATCTGGGTTATTTATCACCACTTTTTCTCAATGGTGAGGTTATTCCATTTGCAGGCTCAGGAAAAGCATCCTAGTGTATGGATACAAGCTTGCCTGTCTGTTTCTGGGTACATCTGTACCACATCACCAGCAGACATGGAAATTATTCTAGATCCACCTTCTCTCAATATCTTTCAGGAGATAGAGGCCTAATGGACAACGTTCAGAATTATGTACATTGCCAATTGCACAAAACAGGTTCATATAGAACAGAGAAGACTACTGGTTGACACTGAAAGTTACAGCATTTTGAGAATGAACTCTTGAGTCAATGCCTTCAACAGACAATGTGACCTGCTTCACACAGTTCTAATCCCGATTGAAGAGGATTTGATCCTCTGGGAGGAGGAAATACTAAGAGCAGAGCTGTTGGTTGACTGGTGGATCAAAAACCCACTAAGATTCTGGTCACAGATCCAGGAGAGAGGTAATAATCTACCTAGGGACTTATGCACCCATATTCCAAGTGGAAATCTCCACCCTTGATTTGTATGTGGAAAGATTGGTAGAAACCCACTTCACACATAAATCAATAAACATATTCTCAGACAGCCAAGCGATTTTGGATGTAAGTGGATCTCACAGAGCAATGTCCAAATTGGCAGTGAACTGCCAAAAAATGAGAGATGTAATGCAAGAACTATATTAGTATTAAAAAATTTCTGAAGAAATAACCTACAAATTCCACGACAACACTTTACCTTTTCCGGAGGACTTATGAAATCTGAAGGAGGCGGGGGGAAAGACTTCTCCTGAATTTTATTCGCCGCCATGTTGGCCAGTTCGTGCATGTTGACGTAAGTGGGTTGTGGTGAATTTTTGGACAAGTGTGTTGGCAACGGGGATGGTTTCTTCATGACCGAAAGTTCGGCGCCGGGAGGCAGCACCCTAACACCCTGCATGCCAGCAATAGTTTTTGCAGGAATATTTGGGCCGCTTGGACGTTCCAAAGATGAACACCTCTGAAAAAATAAATGAAAAGTAAGAACAACCTCAACAGCTTCTTCATTTTCCTATAAACCACTCAAATTTCGAATAGTTGATTGCGCTCTTGATATTTCAGGGACATTTTGACTAGGTTATTATTGCACTTGGGGCAACGAATTTTTACATATGCCTCACCAATAGCTAACAGAACATATACTAATATACGAGGGTGGTGCCAGAAGTACCCGGCCCAACAAAGAAAACACAAAAATTTTGTAAAAAAAATATTTATTTTTCAACATGATCTCCTTGCAGCTCGATACCGTTTTTATAATAAGAACTGTCCTTATCCTCAAAAAAGCCATTAACGGCCGAGCCATTTTTTCATGTTCAGAAAATAATCTGAGGGGCCTAAATCTGCCGAATAGGGTGCATGAAGTAGCAATTTGAACTTAAATTCGTTAATTTTGGTCATTGCGATAATGGATTTGAGAGCTAGTGCATTGTCTTGATGAAACAACACTTTTTCTTAGCCAACTGCGGCCGGTTTTGCTTGATTTCTTCACTCAAACGTTGCAATAAGTTCACAAAATACTCGCCGTTGATAGTTTTATATTTATGAAAATAGGGAATTATCCCACACGCATCCCAAAAAACCTATGCCATGACCTTTTCATACAGATGTAACGGTTTTTGCCTTCTTCGGAGCTAGTTCTCCTTGTTGAGTCTAGTGTTTTGTCTGGAGTATAAAATAATGTACCTATGTTTCATCCATGGCTATGACATGACGCAGGAATTCTGCTTTGTTGCTGTGAAACTTAACTAAACACTCAATTGAAACATCTTCACAACACTGTTTTTGTTCGAGTGTGAGCAAACGCGGAACTCATTTAACACACAGCTTTGTAAAGGCCAAATTTTCAGATAATATACGATGTACTGCACTATTTGAAATGCCTACTAAGTCTGCTAGCTCGCACAATTTCAGTCGATGATCATTTAGTACCGCTTTATGGTTTTTCTTCACCGTTTCTGGAGTCATCGCCTCATTTGGTCGACCATTGCGATGCTTGTCTTGGCAGCTCGCACGGCCTTGTTTAAACTTTGCTACCCATTATTTCACTGTTGTAAACAAAGGAGAAGCTCGTCCAGAGTAGAATCCAGTTCAACTTTCGTATTGGTTGGGCTGAGGCCTTTCAAATAAAATTATTGTATCCCATACCGATGACCAATTTCCTCCATTTTCACAAATTCACCAAAAACGTTCGCTATTGGTGGCTGCCAAACAAATACTAAACAACGCAGCGTCTTCAAATTTAAAACAATCAATAAAGCAAATGTTTCATACTTTCTAACAAAGTGATATTTTTCAAACTACCGCCGTCTCTAGGTCAGGCCGGTTAGTTCTGGGATCACCCTCGTATAGCATCTTTTTCTTCTACAAGTGAAAAATGAAGACTAAACAGTTAATCTTTGTGTTTAATCAGAAGAGCTATTGTTTGGATGATAGCTACTCGGTACATTGAAGAGAGACAGCTAAGGAAGCGTGAGTCAGAGTCCAAATTTGGCAGTTGTTGTATTACTATGTCATTGAAAAGTTTCATGATTTCGAAAGTAAGTGAACCTACACAAATAGTTGATTTTACAACTAAAAAACTACGAGAACCTCACATTTTATAGTAAGTGAATTTTAAATCATAATAGAAAAAACATTTCTTACCATAGGTAGCGGTGGTTTCGATACAGATTTAATGGATGACACTGGACTTTGTGGTGACAGAGTATTCGATGTTGTGTCTGTTGGAGTTGTCGAAGTGACAGGGCTTGCAGGTTGCGAAATACTTTGGTCAGGAGCTTGGAATGTGTAAACGGTCAAAGGAGGTCTCTGGTGACCTTTTTCGTAAGCTGTAATTTTATCAAAAGGGTGAAAATGTATCAAAACAGAAAATAATAAAGTAATGCATCTGAGTATCTACTTGAAGTACCTGTTGATATGGTATGGGGCCTCTCGCTGATGATAGCAGAAGCTGCTCTTTCAAATTGAATTGTCTCCTGTAAATTCGGCCATGTGGCTGTTGTTGTGGGAGCAGAGGTCACAGGAAATGGTGTGCAAGGTGTACTTGAACTACTACTGTTGTTGCTGTGTTCTGACATATTGGATACCTAAAAAATAGATTCATCATAAAATATTTGAATGAAAATCATATCATAAAATTATAACAAGCGGATAATGAAAAAGTACACAATAAAAATCATGGTCAATGGATAATTTCGTTCAGAAATAAGATGGTTAATGCAGTCAACAAGTTTACATTCGTATGTAAACATCTCTGATGATCAGAATTATATTAAGTAGGATTATTATCAGGGTGTTAATTGAGCTACCCCTACAGTTTTTCTTACCTGAGCAACACTGAATGAAGAAGGTGGTCTCGGATAAAGAGTATCTTGTGAAGTAAATCCTGAATCCTGACTGGACACAGATCTAACACGCATTGTACCACTACGACCTACAGGCTGTTTACCGATATAAAAAGAAAACAAATAAAAATGAAATAATGCACAAATAAAACGTGTACATAAAAATGAACAAATATAAATAAAATATGACCATGCTCAAGATGTCAAATCAAGATAAGGGTAGAGGAAAAAATGTTTGAAATGCCTTCTCAAAGATGAGTTTAATGAGTAATGAGTAATGAACAATTCAATTTTGAGAATGCCAGAGTGCAAAACATGCAGTGTAATATCAAAATAATAATAAACATAATTTTGTCCATATACAGTATGTTCAAGATAAGGAGGATCAACATTGGAAAATAAGAAACCGTGTAATATACAAAGTCGGTTAAAATAAGTAATTTTAGAGCTTGCTCAAATGACATTTTCAAATAAAAAAAATCCGCTTATATGTGATACATCAATTTCATTGTCGTCAAAAAGGCTAACTTTAAACAAATTATTATTTTTTCCATGCATATTATTGATGGTTGACTTTTCCAAACCATTCGATACTATTAATCATGAGCTGCTTTGTGCTAAATTTTTGGAGCCTCACAAGGGTATGTATTGTATCCCCTGTTTTCATTATATACGCATCTGATATTTTGAAGAATATTGATCATCGTAAAGATATTATTAACAAGGAATTGAACAAAATAAAAAATCTAATCAGCGCAGGTGAATAATACTTGTACTTTCACTTGCAATTCCACTTGCAGATATGGAACTGCAGTACAATGTACAATTTACAGAGTAAAACAAATAAACACACAACAAAGATCAATCAGAGAAAAACCATTGCAAAATTTTCAACCTTTCAACTTTGGGTGTAATTCCATAATTTTTTCAATGGAGATAAAGTGTTTGCAGAGGGCTTTTGATTCCACATCCATTACTGTTCGGTTTTTGAGAATCGGTTCATTCGTTTTCATGTTGTATAGCTTTGAAATTTCAACAACACGTTTTTCAAAAAAAATGCAAAAGTGAAATTTATTTCAAACGAAAACCTACCGATCTAGATGAATGTCGCTGTTCTATTTCCTAGTGGCGTGATTTTGTATATTTCAGTTTTTATTGAATGTGTTTATATATTAACAGCTTGTATAGGTAAATGCCCGAGCAAATACTTTGGAAGTATTTCTACAGTATTCAAAAAACACTCCAGTTTTACAAAAACGTAACACATGTTTCGCCATACAATGGCTTCTTCAGGAGTGTCTTTACATGTTATGCATTTTCATCAAGTATCGGTCAACTCTATCTGCATCCGGAAAAAACGTGGTTTATCGATGGGCTTTCAACATACAATAATGATACAACTGATCCACGTTTGTTTTCATTAATGAATGAGATGGTTTTTCTTATATATATCAATATGGTAAACTCAACTTTATTGTTCAATTCATCCATAGTACTTTCTGTTACGACAATAGTAACTGTGAGCTGGTATTTTGGTATTTCTTCTTCTTGGAATACTGACAACCGAACTCTCATTCATATCATAGATAATAATCCTGCATACACTAAATAGGACAAGATATTGCTTCTCTACATTACTCAAAAATGTGTCACAACAGTTTTATAGACTGCTGGATAGAAAGACGTGGAATTGAGGGAGAAACAAATATTTATGTATAGTTAGTATGATTGTTTGGTTTGAAGATAATCTGCATTATTGTATGTAGGTTTTCAGACAACATTTCCAGCATTTCCGTGTTAGGAATCGCACGTTAAAAGGTAAGACCTCGTTAGTTCTTAGCTCGCACAAGTTTCTCAACTTCTGAGAGTTGTCGTTCGTACGGG
>WOGO01009169.1:0-10323 GCA_015342085.1 Leptinotarsa defecta
GCGACATTACTGTCGTTGCGCGGCTTCTTCAACCTTCTTGGGGTTCCCACCGTGGAGGTGCACAAGTGAGGGAGCTTTCCTGCCTGAGTAGCCGGTTCCTTACCTTTATTCAAGGCGGAGCTCTTGGCGCCCGTCGTAGAAAGTGCCCTTGCTGTTGGAGGTTGAGTGGGGGAGGAGAAGGGTGCACATATAGTTGCTGCCTGTTTCGCTCTCTTTCTCCTTTTGGTCTCGACGCCGCAAATATGCTTACGCCTTGGCCTTTGTAATACATCACGAGGTGATCTGCTATTTCCAGCTTCATTCCAAGCGATAGATTGGGGTAGACATTTCTGTTCATCCCCAGCCACGGCCATAGATTGTCCAGCCCCGAGATTGGTTTTTGTTTTTTCTGTTTTTGTGTTTGTTTCCATGAGTAGCAAGGGAAGATTTGGTCACCTCTGGCAGATCCCCGCATTACCAGAGGTAGGCTGATTACAATGAGGTTTCGCCCAGTTCTCCAAGGGGATCGTTCGTAACCGCATATCACCCTGTGGCAATTCAGCTGTCGTCACGATTTCTTACACTTCAGCTTGGGTAGGATGGTCGACTGTGGCTTCCGGGGAGTTTCAATTTTCCTCATCCTCCGTATTTCTGCCACATTGGCTTCCCGGATATGGCCTCCAGTCCCCTGGCGGTTCCCCTATCCGCCACCTGGGGACGCGCACGATAGATAGCCCAACCCACGGGATGGGGTGCTCATATTCAGTATATTTGTAATAAGTTGCGTTGAATACTTTTTGAATTTTTTGAATTTGAATTTTTGGTAAAGATATTAACGAATTATAACGTCAAAATTTTGTACTATGCACTTGTAGCGAGTCACCTGAGATACGGAATTGCTTGTTGGGGGGGAACCTACCATACCCAACTTCTCCCTCTTGAGGTGCTCCAAAACAAGTTCCTGAAATTAATATTGTCCAAACCGCCTTATTATTCAACTGAAACTCTGTTCAACGAAGCAAAAGTTTTTGATATTCGCCAGCTCTTTCATCATAATATCATCATCCGTAACCATAAGAACAGAAATTCCCCTCTACCGATTCATTTGCACAACACCTGCAGAAAATCACCCCAGACACAAAAATCAATTTTCCAACACTCTTATACTTACCTGGCTCCGAAACTGTATAATACTATTCCTGAGGAGATTCGTACTTCCCGAATGATTCACTTGTTAAAAAACGTTAAGACTATTCATTTTTTCTCTACCTGGGATAGTAGTTTCCAATTTTGTTGACGAAAAAATACATGAATTCAATGTACATGAATAGGTACTATCATTTCAATTAGGAAACCACACTCTACATCGTTCTATTTATATTACATATTTTATTGCGCTCCAATTATTGTTCCATTTCTTTTTATTGGTTTATAGATATGTATTACTGTTCCCATTTATTTAAAGTTTTACTTTCATTTACATTGTATTTTACGTTGTGTAACTGAAATTGCCAAAAACGATAGTTATATCTTGGACTCTTGTACATCAATTTTACTGTCATTAATGTTATTGGTTTAACTTCATGTCCATATGTTATATTTGTTTTAATAAATTCTCAAAATTGTATTGTTCTTGTTATACGAAGCAAGTGCTTCTGCACTTATCGTCATTTTTCTTTATTCAACTATTATTATTATTATGTTGTGTGAAACCTTTCAAATGAATAATTCAAGTTGTTATTATCATTTTATACAATGGAAATCCAAACATTTAACATTCTACAAGAAGCATTATCACCGCATTCTCACGAAATGTCATTCACATATCTCATAAACAAGAGGAAATGGGTCGTATACTAAATAATATGAAATTACTTTCTCGGCGGAATTAACCATTTTGATGCTCCGGGCGGCAGGTCTATAGGTACCATTACACGTTCAGTAATAATGTCATTCCAACAGATCATTACACAAACATCATTAATAAAAATTGTCCCGTCATTCCCTGTCATTATTTATCTTACATGTATCTTACATGTTCATTATTACTGATATTTTGTTTTCATCATTATTATCGATTATGGATTTTATGAAAAAAAATGCCTAGCTAATAATTATTGCATTATAAGTATGAACCGTTCTGTTAAACGTCGTTACTGGATGAAAGAATGGTTAAAAACGCGAAAACTTTTCACATTTAGTATCACTGAAGGAAATAAGTGATACGAAGGAAGTGAGTGAATATAATTTCAATTCCAACACGAAAATACGGTTTTGCTGAACATTTCACCAGTTAATGAAAGATTAGCTTCAACTCTGAGATACCTAGCCACGGGAAGAAGCTTTGATGGTTAGAAATTTTCAGCGGCAATTTCACCGGCTTCAATAAGTGCAGCTGTTCTTGAAATCGATGAAGTACTTATATCTGTACTTCAAAAATATACGTTGCTTTTTTCATTTAAATTGTCAGTGACGGATGTAAGAAATTATAAATTATAAAAGAACTGATATTCAAAAGTAATTTATTAAAATAAAACACATATGCTGGTGATTTACAAAATAAAACTGAAGAAAAAATTGTAAGGGTGTAAAATTAACATAAAATGTCCTTAGTTCATCTCCAACATGTGACAATTCTTTCTCAGCTTTTGTAGTTGATGAAGGCAAACTCTGAGAAGTTGAGGAAAAAGACTAAACCGAGGCATTTCTCTGAGGATAGGTGTCCTCATTTATTCTTACGGAGTATCTGTGTAGATTTCCCATAGTAGCCTCAAACAAGATATCATTTATGGCCTTTTCGGCAAATAAACGTTGTTGGTATTCTAGTGTTTGTAGCTTCTCACTCCAAACTTTTATTACTGTACAGACACCATCTCGAGAAGGTTTTTTTGCCTTCTGAAGATATGTACAAGCCATGGATAGGAGTTCATTCTGTTTGGCAAGCTGCCCAACTTTTCGAACTCTTTTAGGTGGTGGTACAAATAGCGTCGGCGTAATTGATGATCGAGACGGTCCTGCATTCTGTGGTCCTTGTAATGGAGTATTACTATCTTTATCTGCATTTTGTGAATCATTATCAGGTACAGGCTAAAAAGAAAACACCTAAGTAGACTTTTGTTTTAGTTTCCAAGTAAGAGTGAAGACTGGGCTGGCATCGCGAATGACTTTGGAAACCTACATCAATTCTGGAATTGTTTAGGATGGATTGGTGGAAAATATATCGCTATAAAAAAGCCAGTAAAGTAGCAATGGCTTGCTGTTATTTACATAATTTTCTAGCAAAAGAAAGAAAACAATTCTATTTTGATTCGGGTGAGAGGATCTCTGACGAATATAACCTTGCAAATTTACACAAAATTTACATAGAAATGGTACCTTGCGCGAAAAGAAATTCGAGAAAATTTTTGTGAATATTACAATACTAAAGGTAAAATTCAATACATATAGGAACCCCCATGGAATCCCAGTACCAATGAATATTTACTCATTATACTTTTGTGTAAATTAATGAATATGTATATGAAATGAGAAATTTGTATGTTATTAAAAATTTTCTTACATACCATTTGTGTTAATTTAATGATTTCCCCTTCTTTATATCACTTACTATTTTTACGAAAATTAATGAATAGGCATACTTTTTGCACTCACCTCATTGAACGAAGTGCTTGTGTTGACAGGTTGTTTCCATGTGCAGAGAAATTGTAAAGCGTAGAATACCCACGAAGACGGTTTATATACTTCATCCGTACCATTTCGGGATCGCTTCGATGTAACAATTTTTTTCAGTTCTTTACGGTAATTCGATCTCAACGTGTTTATTTTTCTCCTGACGTCAGGAAGCTTTGCTTCTGGTTTCAAATTTTTGTAAATGACCAACAACTTATTTAGAGCTGCGTTTCTTTTTGTTTTGTTCTTATAAATATCAAGTGACGAATTCCATAATTCGGGAAGGCTTTCATAAGTTTCTATGAAATTACGAAGAATTTCTTCCCTAGTTGTATCATATATCTCTTCTGTCTGCTGTTCAGCAGAAATCTCGCTTAGCTGTACAGCCATGTCGTTTTCGGTGTGTTCACTTTCAGTTTCACTAGCCGCAGATCCTTCCATCTTACTTCCACAATGCTCACTGAAGTACTGAACTGAGTAATGGCAAAATAATGATGCCCTCGCTTTACAATACACGATCATTATAACTGATTGTATCCCCTCTCCCTGCTAAGAATGATGTTCGACAATCAAAAAGGGCCATTACACGTTCAGTAATAATGTCATTCCAGCAGATCATTGCAAAAACAGCTTTACTAAAAATTTTACCGGCATTCCCTGTCATTATTTTCCGCACCTTACAGGTTCATTATAACTGATATTATTCTTTCACCATTATTATGTTTCGAGTAGAGATCACATAGACTGTGTTTTCATCGATTATGGATTTCAAGAAAAAAACATGTCCAGCTATAATTATTGCATTGAGTATGAACCGTTCTGTTAAATGTTGTTATTGGATGAAGGAATTGATAAAAAACGCGAAAATTATTCACATTTAGTGTTACTGAAGGATATTAGTGACACGAAGGAAGTAGGTGATTATAAAAATTATTTTCGTATGAATTATTTTCGTATGAACCAACCAGTTTTAACACGAAAAATACGGTTACGAAAGATTGGGTTCAACTCTGAGATACCTAGCCACGGAAAAAAGCTTTGTGGATTTGAAGTTTTCAGTTGTAATGTCACCGGCTTCAATAAGTACAGCTGTTCTTAAAATGTGTAATGTTCTTGAACTGAATAATGACGAAATAATGATGCCCTCACTTCCACGATCATTATTACTGACTGTATCCTCCCCCTGCAAAGAATGATGCTCGAAAATCAAAATATCCGGATATGCTTCATTTACCTTTACACGTTTATTATTGATGTCATTATTTCCAGGTAAAGACAGTATTACTGAATTTTTGATGATTGATAAAAGATGAAATTCATAAATTAATAAATTTCAAGCTACAATACTATAAATAATGTTTGTTTAAAAAATAATCCCCCTTTTCATTTAATTATTTTCCCAGATGACGCCCAATCGCAATCTTGAAAGTTTCATCTGTCAATTTCACTTCAAAATAAAGTATCCATGCATTAATTTCATTATCCCAAATTTCAATTTTTTAAGTTGACCCGTTCAAAAAATAAAAGGGGGGAAGCATTAAAGAAATGTACTGTATAGGTAGACAATTCAACAATGTTTAGTGCTTAAGTTGATTGAAATACGACGATTTTATCCGCATATCATCAAAGCGGTGATTCTATCCATGCGAAACTAAGAAGCTTTCATCGAAAACACTGCCTAATGTCAACACTGCCTAAGCCAATGACAGAAAGAACTTCTAACACTTCGTTAGCTGGCTGAGTAGCGTAACTCACCAAAGGCCTCAAATGTGGGATGGCCATCCCTGCTTATTTTCTTTTATTATTATTATTATTTGCAGAAGAAGCTTTTCAATATATTGTTTGTGGGAAGAAATTATTTTTCTCCCCCACTTCAAAGTTATTTCATTTATTCAATGATTAGGTGAAATCCCACCAACCCTGTTCCTTTAATATTACTTTCATTTATAGCATAGTGTGGTTTATACAGGATTTGTGTTGAGAAACTGGCCCGCAAAATATTTTTAAAATGCGATTAAACACGTAGAACCGACGTAGTCAGGCGTATTATTCAACGCTGCGCTGTGAAAACTATGCGTTGTGTCTTAAGAATTAACGCAGATGAGCGAATGCGAGTGTGTGTAAGATATCATCGAAATTTTTTCACCGTTTGAATGTGTCATAGAGTATAACATCGTTCAAATGTCCGCCACGGCTTCTCTGAGTGGAGCGCATCTGAAAAGTCCAACTTTCCGAGACTGGCGCGTAAATCAGGCTGAATTTGACCGATGGTATGGGTTATGTTGGCCGTTCTGTTGAAACCACATGTCGTTGGTGTCTAGATTATCCAATTCAGGCCAGAAAATGTTGGTAATCATCTATTTATACAAACAATTTTGTTTGTTCACTTACTCATTCATCCAGAAATGGGCCGCATCGCTGGAGATAATTTTTCGATAAAAATTGGGGTTAGCCAACTATTCCAGAGCTCATTCAGCGAATACACGTCGTTGTCTATGATCGGTAACCTTCAGTTCCTGGGTCACTTGAATTTTGTACGGGTGCAGGCCGAAATCATGGCTCAAAATTTGCCAAGTTGTGATATGCGAAAGGTTGAGTTTTTTTGAGCGACGCGACCCATTTTATTATTTACACGTGTTGTTGAATGCCATATCCGTCCAGGGTGATTTGGCAAAAAGACTGAATAAATGACAACTACTTTGACAGTTGTACCTTCAACAAGATGGCCGTTATCAATTGTCAAAGTTTGGAAGTCCCTGTTGGAAGACCCTATATATTTCAACTACGCCCGTCTCAACTTGGCGCATTGAATTATACGTCTGTGTACATTGGATCCTAAACGGAAGCCACGCTTCAAATTCAACTTTCCAATGATTTTAGATTTCAAAAATACGATTCAGTTGTTTGAATTTTTGTTGGAGAATATAGCTGAAATATGCATGTCTTTAATTCACACCATTTGGAAGAGAAAGGTATAAAACTTTTATATAACTTTCGAATCAGTTGATTCAAAAATTCAGAATTACTCCTTAGTATAACTAATTGCCATTGAATCATTTTTGAATTTGTCTCATATAATGGAAAAACTATTTGTGTTAATGATTATGATAACCTTTATAATCTTCTTCCACTTGTTTACAACACATTTTGATGTGGTTTTCCATTACATGTCACAAATATTTAGATGAAACAGTAGAAACACTCACTGATAAATAGGAATAGTCCGTGGTCTTTCTTCATAGTCGTCTTAAGCTGACTCATATTTTTAAGGTATGATGCTTTCACCTAATAACACATAGCTTCCAAAATATACCCACTGGCAGTGCTTACAATTGACAGATAAACCTTTGACACAATTCACATCTGGTTAGTTTATTGTCAGAGACATCGATGTAAGCTAAATGGAGTTGTATACTACAGAAATTCAGTAATCTGTATAATGTTTGAATTCATTCGGGTGGTGGAATATTTTGAATAGAAAAACAATTGACAAAAACTTTCCTTTATCATTTCATTAAGTCTCAATTAGATTTTTTCAAATTAATTTTCCTCAGTAGGTAACAAGTAAGTACTGTAGATATGAAGGTATTATTGTGGAATAATTTGTACAAGAAAATTGCGAAAGAATCATTTCTCAAAAAAATTGATTCCCCATGGGAAAAAGGTCAATTTTGAGTGAAGCAATTACGTGGAAATGATATCCAATTACTGTCACTCAGAGTTTGATAGATACTAGATAGATAGATAGATACAGGCACTAGATACCTACTGATATTTCAAAATGGTTTTTCCCAATCAATGAGCTCGAAATAAGAGAATTATTTTGAATGCATCAACTTCTTCTTTAAATAGCAGTAGGCGTATTTTCATTATTTACATTTGGGTACGGATACTATCCTTTCTGCTTTCGTCGATGGTAGATCGCATAGCCCTTGCGCGACTCTCCATGGAATCGATTTCATATTCTACTTCATAGTTCAACTACAAGTATTGCGATCAGGACCGGCTTAGTGGTATGGTAACGCAGTTAGTAATCATTCCGAATGACTAGATCTATCTGGAGAATATTCACAAATGATATATTGAAATGACAATATAGTTGTAGAGAAGACAAACAAACTAAACAATGAAAAAATGTAAAATTTCCCGGTCAAACATAACTGTGTTAAAGCTATTTTCCGGTTTTGTTATCCATGGTCTGTGAGTTTTTGGGCCATCCAACAAAATGATTAAGGCCTTCGCAGCCGAGGTTTTCAGTGTCACTATTTTCCTGGTTTGAAGGCTGTGGATTTTTGGAATTTATTTCTGACGTTTCGCTGGCGGAAGTGGCTAGCTAGAGTTTCATATATCCTGAGTTGTTATCTTCGATGACTGGATATTACTGCTGAGTATAACGCGTATTTATGTTGACTCCTCAGGTAGTTCGGTCTGCTAATACCTGTATCTGGCTCAGATAAATTACGTAAAGCTTGTTTATATTGATTCAGGTAGTGTGTGGTGTCTAATATGATAATACATGTACCTAGATTTGGTAAATAGTCAATAACGTTCATTGACCCTTCAAGTTCAACTTACCATCCAAGTTTACACAGGTGGGCAAAAGAAAAGCATAAACACAAAGATACTTTCAATCGAAAGGAAGAAGGCATATACATTAACAAAAAACTCTGCTTCCCTACCATAAATCATTCGATGAAGCCAGGCCCACCATCGATGGAATAAAATCAGAAATCAAGATACTAGGCGAAGTAGTATATGCTGAGATTATAACGAGATCACTGTGTCCGTTACCTTATCGCCTTAGATAATCTTGCAGTCGTGGATGAAACGTAAGGCTCAAAAACCTGCAGACCACGGTCAACAAATTCGGAAAATAGCTTTGGAACTAAACGATGTTTAGATTTTTGTGATTCCGTCCCAGCAGATCACTAAGAAGTCTTCTTCTCACCTGCCACAAGTGAAAAATCTTAAGGTTGTAATAGTGACAGGCTTGTCATATTTTCTAAAACACTTCGTCTTCTCCACCTTGATAGCTCATAGTATTATTCATTTATGCAGCTAGTTTTACATAGGTTGCAGCTATTTACCTAATGCAAATAAGTATTTAGATAAAATGAACTTCTTGTATGTATTTTCTGAAATGAATATTCCTTTTTGAAAATAATAGGTACACAACATAATTGGTGAAACACTCAATTTCAATTTCTCCTCTCCGACAGTTACCAGTGTCGGAATCACATCTCTTCCGTCAAAATAACGAATTAGAAATATCTGAATGACAGATCATTCATACTACTTTAAAACTAAATCTAGTTATTTTGACCCCAACAAGTTCACTAAGTAACTTTCAGTTTGAATTTAAAAATGGTCATTTGGGTACTACTTTACTTGGTATTCTGTGAATACACATAAAAATTCAACACATGTTCTTACTCATGTGTCAAAAGTGACTTTTGAATCCACACACGATGAAAGAAGAACTAGCAAGTATTTGATCAACCCCAGTTATTGGGTGAGCTGTTTCAGTCTGAGGCTGAATAAGGTTAAATTTGTGATACCCTGAGCAGGCCATCAAAATCTGAGCGGTTCCCCACTTTGGGAACCGATTATTCCCAAGAGGATTAGATTGCACCAGAATATACTAGTTGAAAAATTATTTGTCTATTATGTAATGCTTCAACCATCAAAAGTTGTTTCGATAGGTTAATGTTAATATTGATGTTAATGTTAATGCCATTATTAAAGTTAATGTTAATATTAATGTTAATGTAAACTTACCCATTTGTTTCAACCCGCCATGTATCTCAACAGTAGTGCAAGATTGAAACAAAAAAGCATTATTTAACTCAACTATCCGTAAAGGATAAGCGTGAGTAAGTGAAGGCATCTCTCCTCATCGACACAGAACTCAGTTCTCGAATGTCAAAGATAAACGAGGCTCCCCAAGGCGGTCAATTTCAAAGCCAAGCTTCAGCATTGACCGCCGACAAGATTCATCATATGTCTTTCACTGCAAAATAAATAAGTGAGAACCAGAGGAGACAATGAACTGATTATCTTATTCCGAAACAACGATGTCCGCCATTGAGGATGATAGTGTTCCATCACTTTCATATACTATATTGTATATTTCATAAACGAATGTTTAAATTACAAAATGAACAGGATGAAGTGTTTCTGGTATATCGAAAGTACTTCTTCTTTCATGTAATTTAATGTTTATATAAAATATGTTGTTTCGAGAGGGATTTTTCTTCCAGTTTGTATCTGAAAGAAGTTTCTATGCATGATCTACACATCTCTTCATCAAGAGTTTATTTTGAACTCAATTGCTGTCTTCCTTCCTCAGGAAATGTTTCACTTTTTATGTGAAGAAAGAATACTAATACTATTTTCTGTAAGATTTTCATTTAAAAAAATTAACAAAAAGTAAAAGAAAAAAAAAGAATTGAAACTTTCTATGTATTTTACCACTTTTATTTGAAACTAACGTTACTACAGTTTCGTCCAATACGGACATTTTCAAACTTATCCATCAAACTTTTTTTTTATTGGAAATAAATTTGTTCAAGACAGTTAATTTCATCTTAATAAAATAACAACAAAAATTAATTGGCGCTCCGGGGCGACTTCATTGATTCCAGTGGCGCATTTGCTTTTTCAGCTGCAGGAAAA
>WOGO01009170.1:0-10323 GCA_015342085.1 Leptinotarsa defecta
ATCGACTGGCAATTACTCATAAAAGCTTTTTTACTATGGCGATAAGGCTCTTCAACCATCTACCACCATATATGAGGAAATTACATATGATTAAATTGAAAAAAAGTAAAAAAGGGCTGCTGGTTGATCTCTGCCCTTATGACGTAAGTGAATTTTTTAACTGCAAGTTTTAATGATTTGCCTTTTTAATGTGTATGTTTTGTACTATATTTATCTACTTTGACGATGCTAAATCTGTTGATTGATTGATAGATAGGCTTTTCTAGCCATCAGTGGTGCCATCACTACCACACCGTCAGCGGCCATGCGGAGCCTTCTAGATCTACCTCCCCTCTACATTTTTTTGGGGAGAGAGGCTAAATGGACTGCATATAGACTTGTGCACATTGCCAATTGCACAAATCAATTTAATGCAGAGTGCATTGTTGGTTGACATTGGAAGTCACAGCATTCTGGAAATGACCTCTGACTTTATGCCTCCAACTGTCGACCACGAACTGCCTTATAAAGTATTGTTCCCGAGTAGAGAGGACTGGATCCTCTGGAAGAAGGAAATATTAAGAGCAGATAGTTGTTGGTTCACAGATGGATCAAAACACCTTCCGGTTCCGGTTCCAGGACAGAGATATTGTGACCCTATCTTTCATGTAATACAAAATTTATAATAGATTACTCGAAAGATAGGCACAATGCGTACGTCAGCTTTTCGTCAGTAGGCACTATGGGTTTCGTTCAAAGAAACTTTTCTGTATCCTGAAATTTCAGCAATTGAATATTTTGTTCTATAAAGATCTAAGTTGAGCGCCACACCGTCAATAAAATTAATGATACATGATCTGGTCGACTGTGAAACCAAATCGAATCAAATGAAATGAAACTATAAAAATCAGATATTCTGAAGGTACTTGACATTAATAAAATATTGGCTGGTAAATTGAATAAGGGTAGAAATAAAAATCAGAATGTGCTCCAAATTTGCCATTTAATCATGTGTAAAACAAATTGTAATAATTCAATAATGATCGTAGGTAAAAGTACGCTTTCATTTACCTAAGGATAGTCCAGGTAAAAATATCAGGAAAAGTATTACTTATAAGATTCATGTCATAAAAAATAATTATTAGGAATGGTATTAAAAATTACCTCACCAGAGTATACTCAGTTCAGGTTTACATTATGAATGGATTAACTCAAAATTCAATAATTGTATCATATTAATAAAACAGTATTTCTAATGCAAAAGGTAGTTATTTTCGGAAAAATGAGTCAAGTGTAAGTAAAATTTGCCTAAAAAAACTAATCAATAGAGTTTATTCTATGATTTTCACTATAAGGGTTTTACAAAAACCACGACACGTGTTCTGCTATACAATAAATGGACTATCTTGTGAACGTAGACAATAACATTTATTGAACTGGACAAATGAAAAACCCACCATTCGGTATATTAACTGAAAATCTATTCCGTAAGGCAATCAGAGATAGAAGTCCTTGTTTTTTCCTCTTTAATGATTCCAAACAAGTTCTGTAGAAGCTCTTCAGCAGAAAAACTATTGTAAAAAGTCTCTAATACTCAAATCCTGAAAAAACAATTTCCATAATGGAAATTCAATCAAAAGTTCGATTCACTAAAAGGTGAATCTCATATGCAATTGAAAGGTTCGAAATGAATTTTCATACTTTCTCAAACGAAGTGTTCCGTTAACCAAAAAAATCACGAATAACGTCTTCAAGGAAATTGCGTCGCTCGTTCTGGAAAAGTGGTTGTGACCCAGTAGAATCCTTAGGAAGGGCAACCTTTCATGGAACTTTCAAAAACTACATATGACACTATATCCGGAACAATATCGTTCAAATTCTTGAAAATGGACCACACGGCTCACCACTAAACAAATCCTCTCTCGAGATTCTCATTTATCACTCTCTTTTCCAAAAAAATGGCACCACTCCTTGCCGTTCTCATGATCAAGGATCACCTATTCTGAGGAATTCACCCAAATAATGTTGGCAACACCTCATTCCTGACTGTGGTTTAACGGAAATAGGAAATCTACCTCGAAGGGATCCGAATGAATCGGTCCTATTGGAAAGAAAAACTTATCAATCCGTACCAGAAACTAATTATCATATGTGTAATGAGAAGTGAAAATCTTGGCGAGGCAAAAGGTGTAAATTGGATTGCCTACTCCTCAGAAACTTTCTTTAAAATCAATTAGGATTACCTTCGGTGAAATAAAAATTAAATGAAAAGTACAGTAGGTTTTTATAAACGCTACAAGCTCTTGAAACTTGAAAAAATGTCGTCATGTGAACACTTTGAGTAGTAGCCTGCACTAAAAGGTATATGTTTCTGGTATTTCGTAGTTCAAACGGGCATTTTTGTTCATAAACATAATGTCGAAGTTTCAAATAATCGTATTTAGGAAAAAAATTTTACATCCATTCGCTTTTTTGCACAAAACATTATGATCATAATAATTGAGGCATCTATCACATAAGAATTGTTTTGCAATTCTTGTTCAATTGACTACTTAATAATTGGGACATGTCTCTAATCCAACAATAAACTCAATTTCAGTCTAGTCATCATCATTAAGTGGAGCCTCATAATCGTTCAATTTTAGAAATTATTTATCTTGAATTAGTAACAAATTAACATGTCTGTCTCGTTTCATTGTCGGGAGTCTGGCCGGTACTATTTTTTAATAAAATTTCCTAAAAATGATAAATTAACTTTGAGACATGACATCTATTTTAAAAGTTTGGACGTTTGAATCATGAAAAAGCATCGCCTAGAAAATTTTTAGGATTTTTATGAGTTAAATTGATGATTACATCCGTTGTTACTTCACGATTGAAAATATTGTTAACATTTTGCCACCTTACCCTGGAGTTTCGTTGCTTCAAACCCAAGTCATTTTGGTAATCAATCTAAAGCTTTTAAATTCTCCAATTTTTGCAATTATTTTTCCCCAACCGAAAAATTAACTTTTTTCATAGCCAAAACGCATTTCCTTATATGTTTATTATTAAAATGTATAGCTTGTATAGCAATACCATCTGAATAATTGTCTTTCATGATTAAATGGTATTTATAAATTACCGACATTGTTCTTGGAAAATCAGTCATTCGGATTTTATTTATTGACATGACTAACCAATACTTCGTTCTAAAATGAAATTCTAGGTTCGATTTTGGCTTCCAATATTCTCTGCGGCGTCTCCACAGGCAAATCTGCTACTTTGACAATTGTCTCTCATCAGCTTTGAATTGAATTATATTTGAATAAATTCATCTGAAAAAAAGTCAAGAACGTATAAAGAATCTTGCAATAAAAACTCGTAAAGTGAGCATGAAAAATAATTAAAAACACTTACTTTCGAATAAAAGCAATGCTGGTATCACTTTCAACTGATACAACTAACTCCTTCCGCCACGCAGGACCTATTTATGGTAAAATAAATGATGACATATTCCTAAATGAAATAAAGGAACTAAAGAGTCTTAGTTTCGTCGTTTTGAGGCTCATTGCCGGATGTCGATTCAGCATTGACAATTATCTATATCACCTTGGGTATGAATAGAGAAGGTCAATAACAACATATAACATGTCTTTAAGATAATCTACGGTATGAAAGATCACGGCAAAAAGCGAGTCAGCATAATAATTTTCTGTAGAAAGCAGGTTAGCGTTATTTTCTCTGGTGGGTATTCAAGGCGCGGCTCATCTACGTGGTCCCGTTGAAATATATGGTCCGGCGTCAGGATGATGTAATGGCGTTCCATTGTGTTCTATTACATCCATAATCAAAAGCACTAGCCTTCACGCATATTGCCGTGAATGTCACCTAAATTTGGTACGTTACATACGAAACATCATTTATTATTGCAATCAGAAGTACAAAATTTCTTTTCACCATCGGTGACGATATATTCTACAGTCTGAGGCTGAATTTTTCGCAGAAAATATCTCGTTTGAATTAATTTTAGGTTGATCACTTTTTCTTGCATATCTAAATTATTCAAATGCTTCAAAACATTTTTCTTTTCCTCATAAAATTTAATATCTTCATTTAATTGTTGGACACGTCTCTCAAATTCCTCTACTTTACGTCTGTATTCTCTGAATGCCATTACTGATTTTTGTTTATCAACGACGTAAATAACATCGTTTTCCTCCCAATCTCATAATGAATGTAACTGACTAATGGTGTACAATTATTCAAACACGAAAACAGCTACAAAAATGACGACGAAACGACAACGTAAACGAAGATGGAAAACGAATGAATACACGCAAAACGGTCGAACGGCGTGCAAAACAACATATTTTGAAATGTCATTGCCGAACACTTCGCTTCTCCCCGTTGCCCTCCCCCCCGTCGAACGTTAACTCCACAACATGTAACTCCCTGACACCTTTGGGTGCCATCTTCTCCTTCTCATGATAATGCTAACGTAATTAATGAAGATACGACTTAGTGTTCTTCCGACATGTTGGAACGCACGTTAAAAAGTTAGCCCCTCCTAGCCGTCTCATTACCATACAATTCCTAACCCGTTATGCCTAATTTTGAAACCAGCAACGCTTCAAATGTTACATTGCCCCATAAATAACGATTTATTTCACAACCAACAACACCGAACCTGTGTTGTAGAGAGATAAGGCGGCACTCACTGGCCGCCACGATCAATCAAATACCGATATTTTAAATTAGATATTTCCATATTAAACCTTATGTTATGGGTATCAAATGAAAAAAAAGGTTTAATGAGCGAAATGCGATAAGGCAAGTGACGTCATTCTCAGTCCAACATGGCGGACACCTCCCCATTTTGAAAATAGGCGTTTAAAAATTTACAGTTATGATTACGTTGGCATTACCCTCGGCAAAAAATGGATAGGTCAAGAGATACAAACTGAAAAACGTAAAATGAAATAAGAGTAAAAAATATTTTTAAAAACATTCTCTCATTGAAAGTAAGCCAATAAAATGAGTTTGATTCGAAATAGAGAATTACTTCTAGAAAAAATCAATTATATCTATCTACTTACTACATATCGTTATCAACGATTTCAATTCATCATTGTATTTGTATATAATTCACAGTATTGCTTATTATTGCCTATATTATAATAATTAATGTATTAATATTATACATGTTTATGTAGGGTGTCATTTTGAAAACTTCCTACCCTTAATAATTACTTTCCAGTAAACAATATGAGGAATCGAAAATTCAGGTCAATTTAATTGTCAAGGGATACACTTTCAAGGACTAGTAGTAGCCCTCGTCGTTCAGCACCCTAGCAGGGGTAGATGTTACCTTTAGGATTTCAAAGGGGAAGGGGGGTCAAGTGGCACATCATTTTGATTAGCGTTCAATTCTGCTTCCAATGGTACCCTGACCCTAGGTAACTGCACCAACAACTGACCATCTTACCAGTTTTTTTTTGCTTTTTTGGCTATATAAACCCTTGTTTACTGGGAAAGTAATTTTGTTTTCCGTTATTGCAATACACCATTTGAATACTTCCAATGAATTTATGAAAAAACAACCTACATATTTGCAAATGAAATTATTTATTTGAATGGGAAGGTCAGAACACCCAATGGCTGACCGCCCTAAATTATATATGATCCAATAAGTGACCCACTTTTGCACCAATAAGTGACTAATTCTTAATAAAAGACTATATTAAAATGAACAGTTTTATATCATTTCATAGTGTTCATAACATCATGGAATGTAGTATGTACTATACTTCTCCAGTTGTGGAACTTTATAAATTTCCCTTTTATTTAAAGCAATTGGTTCTGGAAATATTTGAATAATTTCCTCTTCATCGTACCAAATTTCGTATTTATTGACCGGCCACCTCCAGTTATTTATGCTACTTGACACTATAACTGATATCAAATATTTGGAAATATTTTTATCTATTACTTTTCCTGGATAAAAACTATCATCATATTTGACAGTAACGTGATGTCTAATTTTCTATTCATTTTGTTATATTATCTCCTTCATGCGTTTTTTTGATGAGCATTATTCGAAAAATATCGTTCTAAACTAACAGAAGTCATTATTACGGCTATACTGAGATGCATGGTTTGACCAGAACTGCTAAGAATATCAGGTGATACTGTTCCAATCCTTCCGAATCTTCATTAGCCATTAGCTCCAATTAATTTACATCCAAAAGTATTCTAATAGTAAAACGTAGATGGTAGTAAAGTTGTGTTTAGTAATTGCTAAATTTTCAGATTTCATCGCAGAAAGTATACAGATACTACAGATAGCCGTCCTTTTTGCTACGTCTGCTGTAAAAATTTTGTTTTCAGGCAATAAATTGGTTAGCAAATTTGAACGATGTGGTAGTATTGTGCATACAGTTATACCTGTTGGGCTGTTTAGTGATTACTTCAGTAAGTGTATAAAAGTGTAAACATTGTTTACATTTTTCAAGACAGAATTGAAATGATTATAATTTATGAAGAAGTTATAAAGTGTGCACGAAGGGCGGCATGTCTTTTTAACGAAAGACATCCATATTGTAATCTAAGTCACCGATAACTCTTTGATTTGTTGAATAAGTTTCACGAAACTGCTTCAGAAGAAAATAAAAACCCAGACTACCAAATAAATCAGCTCAAATTGTAGTTTTGGGAACATTTGCTGCAGAGCCCACGAGCTCCTTACGATAAGTATCAGAACAGACGGGAATGTCACGCGAGACTGTAAGAAAAGCATTGAAAATGCTTCCTTATATAATGTAGATGTTTCAAGAGCTCCACGAGGATGATTATGATAGAAGAATAGAATTTCGTGAAATCATGTTTCATCCCTAATCTTCAGTAAAACATCTGTTTCAGTAACGAGTGTTCAATTTTTCTGAATGGCAAAATTGTCGCTATTGGACTGATCAAACTCCACATATTTCTGGGGAAGGGCATGAACAACACCCACAAAAAGTTAATGTTTGGGTTCGTATTCTTGGAAATGGCATTATTAGTTCATTATTTCTGGAAAAAAACTTGGCTGGCAATCTGTACCTTGAAATGCTTGAAGAGACTATCGATTCTCTAATAACTTTCGAGGTAAAAACTCAAATGGATGCAGAAGGTAATGAACTTTTGAAAGATGATCTGACAGTACTCCACCTCATTACTTTCATTTAATTATACTTTTCACATGGTTTGAATCATCATATGTAATACCCAGATCTTTCATCAACACCTCTCTGCATTTTTTCACATTGAAAAATAGTTTATTTTTACAACGCCACTCGCAAACATAATGCAAGTCCTTCTGCAACATAGCACTGCCCCTGACAGTCTGATTTTTTTTAAATTTTTGTAATCATCTGCAAATAATAAAAAGCTTGAGTACTTGAGAACCGGGGACAAGTTTTTCATAAATATAACAACGAGTAAGGGTCCTAGATTGGAACCCTGTGGTACTTCATAATTAGCTTCACATTTTCCCGAGTTATTATGCTTAACTACTAAGAATATATTTTCAAGATAACTTCCGAACATTCTCAGTGAGCTATCAGAGAGTCCAAACTCATTCAACTTTGTTAATAGTACATCGAGATAAACTTTGTCAAAAGTCTTTTTAAAATCATTAACTATTACATCAAGTTGTGACTTACTATCAACTGCTTCATGCGCTGTACAAACAAGCTGAATACATTTGTGTTAACAGATTTTTTTGGAAACAAAACCATCCCAAGCAGCAATTTTATAATAGTTACGAAAATCTTTTGGAGAAACAAATTATGAAACTGTATTTCTCTCAGAAATGTTTTCAATCTGTTTATAAAACAGTTATAAGTAGGAAATTAGCACCATTTTTTGAAATATTTTAGTCTTTATTATTATTTTGTAAGGCCTTTTACAAACACTACAGTTTTATAAACATTTCGGCAGTTACTATGAAATTTTTCTAACACGTCTAAAAAGTAGTTTTGTAAAGATACATATGAAATAATTGAAATACAATTTTATAACAGTTTTTTTAGTAGCTCCAAGTAAGCGTTACAAAATATAACGCAGCCTAAAACGATAACGATACAACGAAAGAGTGTTCAAAATGTTTTTTTAAAGACGCAAAAAGTGATTTTGTATTAGACACTAGGAAAATACAATAGATACGTAACCAAGAAATACGAGAACCAACAGCAATAGCTCCTTGTAGTCATCTCTGGGGTGGGTCTCGATTAATTTTGTCTCGAATTCAGCAGTAAATTTTGCAATTACTTCTGAAGTTAGCGGACTTTGTATTAGATTAACACTGATAGCTATGTCCTATTTTTCTTTGTCTATATTGCGCCACGCAGTGAGCAATCTTTTAAAAATGTCTGGATGAGATGAAAAATGTGACAACGACATTGCAGAAATAGCCCTGACCAAATTTTCCAATGTAGAGTTGGTGGGATTATCTTTTTTTGATCCCACCATAAGGTTCAGACGATGACAAGTTGTCAACGGCTAATAAATTGCTCAGTAGCACAGATGAACCATCAGAGCACGCTAGGGTTGTAAATCCAAAAGTTAAGAAAGAAAAAATAAAAGAGGTAGTTGATGGGGGATTGGTGAATTTACTTACCAAAAAAACGTTTACGTTATTTCACCGATTTAATATAAAAACAAATTTCCTAAGACAACATCCAAACAACTGGCCTCAAAATAATTACTTTCAATGAGGACTGAAAATTGTCAAAACATTAAAACTAGTTATGAGTGATATTGGCTGAGCGTTGTGTTAAATTAATAATCGACTTTAACAACCTTCTGATAAAAGATGAGGACAAAAAGCAATATGTCCTGCAAGTTCTAAGCAAATGCCGCATTATTTCCTGATGTTTCAGAGCCTACTTTAACAAAAGCTCTAGAATAGATTAGATAACTAAGAAAAATTATCAACTCATGTAGGTACTACGTCTGTATCTTTTCTGTGTCTGTTTTGTACGTATTATATACCTGATTTTTATATTTTAAAATAAAAAATGTCATTAAACTTATCAGAATTACTTCTTTTTTTTATTATATTTCTACTTTGAACTTTGGCTGTTGTACCTCGGTTTGACTTAAAATAACAACAATTATGTATATGATATAAATTTTTAAGAACAACATTAGCTTTCTTTTGAGATTTTATAATTTATGTTCTGGAGTTATGGCTCGATATGTCAACTTTTTGGCCAAAAATTTGGATTTTTTCAAACTTTGAGCGACGAGCGGCACGGGTTAACGTCGTTTAATCGAGCTCAAATTTCGGCTATCTCAATATTTGACAAGGGAAATCGTTGTGTGGGGTCCAGACGAACAGAATTCCGACATCGATTTTTTGCAGTCCCTCTAGATACATGGTGATCCACTTAAATCGTCGGATTTTCAATCAATAATAACCTTTTTCTGTTTTTAGCAAGAATAAAATTGAAGCACTAGGTTACGTGGGTCTTCGTCTAATACAAATCATTTTTCTTAATTTTTCCCAATGACCAATATTACACGACATTATTGGGAATATAGTTGGAACGCTAGTCAAATAAAACTGACAAACTATACTTCATTACACGACCTCTACAAAATCAATGTCAGCTGGTTCTTCTTGAATGCTGCATTTTATTCTTGGTGACAGCAAATATAACATTTTTTTTGAAATTGTAGTAAATATACCGTACTATAAAATGGAAAACAAAATTGTGTCCTAAGCATTCCTATAAAATAATTTCATTGAAGCTACAGGAAGCAGTTATAAAATGAACTTGAAATAGTTTTATAAAGACCATAAAAACCTCGCAGAAGAGTGATATAAATCTGCTACAAAACAGTTTACTTTTAAAGAAAAATGTGTTGTATAAGTTAGTGTTAAAAACGTTTCTGTGATAATTTTGTTACTATTGCATAACGGTACTTCAATTTTATTTTATAAACGTTTCTTTGACAAATTTGTAAAACACTTTTATTGCCTACAACTATATTGTGTTCACGGCTCGACTAATATAAAATCAATAAACAATTTGGAAGTAATTATAAAATATCAACAAAATAAAACTGTTGTAGCACCATGAAATTATAAAACAATTTTGCTGATTGGAATGTTGCTGGATATGGATATGGATTGTATGGATATGTATCAAAGTATCCATACAATCTTGAATATATAATTTGTTCACATAATTTGGAATATTGATACTGCCGGGGTAAATTAAAAACGTTGCCCTTTCTACACTTGCATAAAGTTTTCCATTAAAATTTTCATATTTTTCAGATTGTGGAAGGTGAAAATACCCAAAGAAGATCCATCCC
>WOGO01009171.1:0-10323 GCA_015342085.1 Leptinotarsa defecta
ATGAAAATCAAAAGATAAATAGATTAGTACTTTTTGATCATTCCCAGATTGATTTCAATTTAAGAGCCACCGGTAGACAGCTGTTTCAGCCTATTGGGCATTATCAGTACCGGGCAGGCGGTCCTCGATCGAAGACAAAATGAGAAAAACCAAGAAAGTATTTGATAAAAATAGCTGCGTGAACGCAAGCGAAACATAAGTGGAACCACCTATTGGTGTGACACTCAAATCAACTTGCCAAGTTTTTATGTCAGTGTTGGTGGTTTGACCAATCAACCGACAACTGCGGTGGCAAAAATTTGGGAAGCTAACCTGAAATGTCATCGGAAAACGAATCCACATATTTCTAGAAATGATGTGAAATCGAGAAAGGTTAATGCAGTCAAGCTGCTGGAAAATAATTCCATGAAAATCAAAAGATAAATAGATTAGTACTTTTTGATTATTCCCTTATTGATTTCAATTTAAGAGCCACCGGTATACAGCTTTTTCAGCCTATTGGGCATCATCAGTACCGGGTAGGCGGTCCTCGATAGAAGACAAAATGAGGAAAACCTAGAAAGTACTTGACAAAAATAGCTGCGTAAACCCAAGCGAAACATAAGTGGAACCACCTATTGGTATGACACCCAAGTCAACTTGCCAAGTTTCGGTGGGTGAATTTATATTTAGTATCAGAATAGCCCCCATGCGAAACTGGGGCGGTTCGCTAGTCGTTGATATCAGATGGATTTCTCAGATGTTCAGGTAAAGAATTAGATCAGGAAAAGTATTTTAAATATTTATGATCCTCATTTCTTTCCAAAATGCACGATAATGTTGATTTTGGTAACTTACTTCGTTACAAAAAAAATACATTTTTCACACCTAGGAGATCAGAGCTACTTGACATCAAGATGCCGGGCACCCTCACATACTAGCAAACCCTTAGCACGGTAATGTGAGGCTCCGTAGAGATGTACGTATTTCTACCTCATCTAGCCATCCGTGGGACACTCTTGAATCCTTATGTAAATATCAAATAAAAATCTGGCCATGAGTATACAATATTACTGGAGTTCCATTCCAACACCAAAACGTTATTTTCAAAACCTCGACACGTGTTTCAATCACCAAGTGATCATCTTCAAGAGGAAGGTTAAACAGTTTGATCTTTTTCTTGAAGAAAATCGCTTGGTGATCGAAACACGTGTCGAGGTGTCGAAATAACGATTTGATGTTGGGAAAAACTCCAGTACATAAGTATACAATGGGGTGGATGTCCATTTTAGGACTCTGACCTTTCTGCAAAATCGGATCAAAAGCGGGAGTTTCTTAGCTCTCCAACTCCTGATCTAGTAAGTAAGTTTGCTCATATACCAGGAGGAGGACTATATGTTATCAACGAGAACTCCGAACCAACTTATGTTACTATTAATAACAAGAAATAAAAGATTCAACCATCAGCTCCTACTTTATATGAGCAATAAGATACGGCTTCATTTGCTGAACCTTTCTGTTCAAACCATAGACACATGCAATTCAATTTCAAAAAATAAGTCCAGTGGATGTGATTCAGAAGCTGATTGTTATAAAAATGTCTTTCAATCGTACTCTGAGGACGAATCCACTACAATTTACAGTTCTGATGTGATAGGTACAGTAAAGGAACAAAAACATTACTCTCTGTGTCAAATAAATTAGATTTGAGAAAATCGATCCAACAACCACTCAGTGATGTGAGAAATGCTCAGTTGACGAAGGAAACAATTGAGATATTTCTGTCAACTATAAATTCCAATTGCGCGAAAATTGTAGTGCAATTATGCAAATGAAACAAGAAGAAAATGCGTTTGCCAATTCAAGCGGTCAAGAAACACCACGTCTGTAAAAATAAATGCTAAGCACCAAGAGGTCGGCCGTTTAACATTGAAAGCAAGTCAAACGGAATGAATTTATGCGGTAATTACACTAAATTTCAACAAGAGTGAGTGTCACAAATCATTATAATTCTTTTTTTTTTTAGATAACCTCTGAGTATTTAATTTATAGCTGCAGAAATGGAATAACGGAATGATCAAAAATGATAAGCGATTGTTGCAAAAGATCGTAAAACATTCACTTGTTTTAATTCCGTGTATAGGAACCCAAAGAGCAGCTATTAACATAATGGAGATTGCAAATGTTGAACAATTTATGCAGTAAACGGGTGAGGCTGCAAATCAACATTTTAAACAGGAAACTTTATGGCTAGTTTCATGGTTGTTGAGTTGGACTCTAGTCAATTGTCACTGATTCCTTGTTTTCTTGATTGTGACAGGCGTAATTATATTACAAGTATTACAAATGATTAACATCATATCTGCAGCCTCTAAGGAACTATTAACAGCATTCGAAATCATATTTCTCATACCACTGTTGTAACGGAGGTCACGTTAGCGGAGACAGAGGTGCAAAGGTTAGCCTCCGCATAAGTCTAGGTTATCGGAGGTGGCCTAAATTGAAGAAGGGGTTAGGTTTTCAACTGCCATAATTTGAAAAATAATTGAATTGATAATCTAGAGAAACAAAGTGAAACGTTCATCGCGAATAGTTACTGCGTAATATGAGCCGTATAACCAGTCAATAACAGTAATATTTGTTAATTTGGTCATGAAAAAAATCAATGTTTGTATTTTATCATAAACTTAGCTTTCCTGAATTGGCGAACGTTTCACAAAGTAATTCCTTTCCGTTTCGCAAATAATTATTGATGGAAAAAGCCTGGATTGGAAATATGTATTTTTACTCTTCGAAATGTTTGCGAGTATATAAGCTGAGTAGATAAAAAATCGTTCTAATTATTTATTCAGTTCATTAACAGAATTCATAAATACAAGTTACGTCTTTGATAAGTCTTTGATGGTGTCTTCAACCATGTCTTCAATAGCATACTCCTTCATAAACAGAACTCCGTTAAAATCCCGGGGCCTCATTTAATGCGAAACATCTGCACTTGAGAAGACAGAGACGAGGTTCCGTTATTTATAACCTTCTCTCGTACTCAGAGTAAAGAAAAAATTTGAAATTGTAGAACATTTTAATAATAATAATGATTGTTCTGATTATTGGAGTCCTTGATGGAATGATGTCCCGTCTACTCTCGAATCTTAAAATCATATCGGCTTGCCGCACTGAGGCAGAAATATCAGACGCACAGATGCAGAAGGCTGTCATTCTTGGCTCACTGCACTTGCTCAGCGCACATGATTCTCAGAACCAATGATCACTTACCCCACGGTGTGGGGAGTGGTCATTGGTTGATAATGCTGGCGCGTCCTCCCGAATGTATCGGGGCTTCGGGGGATAGGGCCTGACCAGCGCACACGATGGTGATAAAACGTCTTTATTCACCTGAAGTCAGAACATACAGAAAATACAAAAAAAAAATTGAGGTGGATGGGTGGAGTGTCAGCAAAGCTGTTTTTAAACTCAACCTTCGAGAAAAAAATGAAGTTTGAAATGAATAAATGGAAATTACAGTAAATACAAACAATTTAAAAAAAATATTATTCAGTCACCAAATCTTTTGTGTGAACGCATCAGCCATGGTCAGCATGAGGAAAGTGAATTAATGAAATAAATGCTCTTTGAGTCTTTTTTTAAATTTTTTAACGTGTAGGATCTGAATTCACTGGGCAGGAGATTGTAGAATTTAGCTGCGTTGTATGAGAAGCTGTGAGTAAAAGCAGAAGACCTGTGTTCAGGAATGACCAGCACCGACCTGCTTCTAGTGGAAAAGCTGTTAATATTAGAGAAAGAATTCAATTTTTCCAATAAATAATGTGGCATTCCGGTCTTCAAGACTTTGCGGGTGTTCATGAGTAGGTGCAGTTTCCTGAGTTTCTCTAGTTGCAGCCAACCTGATTTCTTCATGAACGTTGATATGTGGTCGTATTTTCGAATGCCAAAAGAAAAACGAAGGAAACTGTTCTGGATTCGTTGAAGACGGAGGGAATCAGATTGAAGTAATGCAGGGCCGTAAATGCTATCGCAATATGAAACTTTCGAAATGATTAGCGCCTCACATAACTTAAGTTTGAGTTGTTTGGTGAGTAAGTCCCGATTTGGAAACAGTTGCCTTAAGATGTTGAAAGACAAATAGTTAAACTGTGAACATATGTTCGACACGAATGTACTAACATAAAAACACAAAAAAATTGCTAATCGAATGTACAGAGCTCGCGAAATTTGAACATTCACCTTATTTTTTGAACATAGTGGTTGTGCATTTTGCACCACAATTTTCTCAATGTGTAATGTAAATATATTCATCTTATTTTATCGTGTTTTTTCCATTGATGACTGCTGACCATCTATTGCTATTTTGTGAGTGTGAATTATTTTATCTATTGAAAACACCAGAACAAAATTACGGTCTCTCGATGCGCGTTTCGCTAACCAAGTTAGCGTCCTCAGGAGATCATCATGACTTATCAATAATATTATTATTATTATTATCTGTGAATTTGGCAAGCTGGTGGCAATACTTGTGAAGTGGTTCATCTCCTAGAGATTCCTAGAAATTCATTACTTTTTCAGTAGCCCCAAAAAGCTGTTTAGAAACACCAAGGGTTTACTGGGTTTCTTTTAGCTGTGAAACGGGCCACATTGAAATCACGAAACGAAGCCTACACGGCTTTTTGAACACAAGGGATGCCTGGGGTATACCGACAAATCAGTAGTAGCGAAACGTGCATTAAAAGAAAAGGTATCCGTGCTATCTCGTTGGAAAGACCCAGGGTGTTCCATATAACATAAATAAAATCTGGCTACCTTCATTCGATTGCCTACGTATCGGATTATTTTTTTCAACCAATAGGAATGAAACCACGCCCACCACCAATACTGTAGTATCTTAGGTGGGGACATTTAAAACACTTCGTTCGTTGCCTCATTGACAGCCGTTGACGAAACTTCAGTCATAAAAACCTGCGGACAACGGCCAACAAACCCGGAAAATAGCTTTGATGAAGGTTCTACGATTTCAAAACTATGTTGCGGTAACTCGAGAAAAAATCAGAACTTTCTGGTCGTTCTGAGGAGTTTGAAGCTTTCGTTGATACCTATAGTTTTGTCGCTGGGCTTTTACTAGATCTGTTATGTCTTAGTTTAACGATTTGCAAGTTTACACAGTGTAAATGTTTATTTTTTAAAAACGAGCCCCTCGTAAAGAAGAAGTTCAACAGGTACTAATTTTAACTGTTAAAACACTCACGAGATGAAGAACTCTGAACAAACGTGTCCGTGTCAAGTGCTGCTACTCAATGCAGCCTTGATCAACGAATCTCATTCAGTGCATTAAATTACCACAACTTGTAATGCGTATCGTATTTGTAACCGCGTAAAGGATATTTCATTCATTATTGTACTGTACTACTGCATTTGAATTCTTCCAAATAAAGTTGGTGAAGGTGAAGAAATTATAACGTCTGTGTTTTTTATCTTGTTATCTGTTTTTAGTTAACTCTGTAGAAACTGAAGCAATGCTCCATTTAAAGTGGTTGATGTCGAACTATTCGTTGGTCACTGTTTTAAATTGAGATGAAAATGTACAAAAAAAAATTCTTGACAAAGCTCTGAGAGAGGTAACTTTTCGAAAGTAGCGATTTATGTTGTTGTATTTAAACAACAGGAGATTATGTTCATTTATAACTGTCTGGAAAAATTCATTAAAAGTGTAGTATGAGGTGTAACCTTCCTGCGATGTTCCAGGCTATCAAGGTAGCTTGTTACGTCTAGGTATTCATTCAGATAGATGATTCTTTTATAGATAGGATGTATCAGACCCAGGTTTAAGGTATATGTGATTAATATTTTGACGAAGGTCTAATTTCAGCTTAATGCTTCAGCAAACCAGTTTCTGGTTTGTGAACTATTTTCTACTTCGAAACAGTGGTCCAAATTATTGGGACTTTGCTATAAGACACCCAACCACGCCACCATGGCAGTCAGTGGAACTATGACATTATGATGCCTGGTGACACCAAAGTCACCTTCTTACAGCAAACTGATGCTTGGGTGATGTCAGGGATTTCGTAGTGTGAAATTCTACTCAGCTTTAATGAGGCCGAGCCAAATTTTTTTCCAGACGTTCATCAAGATATGAAACCTCTTAGTGTCACCGAAGATGTGCATTGACAGTAGAGGTTTGGACATCTAATTGAAAGGAAGGGGCAAATGTGATGCAAGTCTTCGAAAACCTTTCAACCGATGCCCTAAAGGTAATGGTTCATTCACTTTATGACTCCTCACAGGGTATCTTTCCCTCTTCCTTGTAAGCATCAGTGGTCATACTACTGAATAAAGGAGGTGACAGAGATGACCTGCCTATCCTGAAACCAATGTCATTAATACCATGCTCAGCGAAGGTGATCGAGAAGCTTAGGATGTATCCCTTATCCCTTAGAATCAAAGCTGAAGTTAAACTCAACCATTAATAAAATCATCAACTCTCACAGTTCGGATTTCCAGAAGGCAAAAGTACCATTGATGCCTTTTTTTCGTTTTTACAACAGACGTACTGTAGTTTGAATAGCGGTGAAACAACGGCAGCGGTGATTTGATAAAAAGCATTTGACTGTGTATATCATAAAATACTGCTGCGGAAGCTCAACCATTATGGAATTTCAGCTTGGCAAATCTAGCTGTGCCTCTGACATGCGCGAACGACAAAGCGAATTGTTAACTGAAAACTACCACCTTTAATATGGCTCATTTCCTCATTGCTTTATATTTTCATTTTAATGAAAATGTATATTTCATACTTACCTATTTTATGTGTGTATTTTTCAATTATTTCTACTTAAATAAATAGAACAAGATGTTATCTTTTACGACAATAAACATATATCTATCTATCTATCTGAAACAACTACTTTATATCTATAGGAAATTGGATGATTTTTATAATTATTGTTTCTTTCACTGTTCATTTCTGGTTTTATTATCTTCGACTGGTGAAGTATCCATAGACACTTCAATTTTTCAAACATTCGGCTCGTTTAGTAAATGAACGATATTGTAACGAATCTGAAGCCGTCCCTGACTGATACGCCAGTCGACTCATCGAACTAACACATGACCTCGCCTCGACACAATGCAGTGTGGAACCGCCGGTAAAATTCTAGTCCAGTACCGAACCGTCTACAGAATTCTCGAAAGGACCTTTACTGATATAAGCCCGTCGTCCCGACCCAAGAGGGCAGTTCAGAAAGTGAATCGAGCGGCTAAACAAGAAATTCAAATAGTGGAAATAAATTGAGCGTTAGTTGTATTTACAACAAAGAAACCTGATAGAGTACCATTTGATTTTTTTAACATATCTTAATAATTATATGTGCTGAAAATCATCATAAACAGTACTCTCATGAAATGAGCGTTTTATAATCCCCAACCAATTTCCAGAAATACTTGGTTTGGAAAGAAAAGAGAAATGAAACTTTCTGTGTTTGTTACCACTTTTATTTGTAACTAACGTTACTGCAGTTTCGTCCTATACGGACATTTTCAAACGTAGTAACGGCTACATCCATTAATTTAAATCTTCTTAAGTATTAGTATGTTATTGAAAACACCCTTTAAATTGAAGTCATAAATTATTGAGCAACTCTGGATTTCTCATATTCAGTAGTATATATAGAGTTCTATTATATATTCGAAGTATTTTTTATCAAGTGAGCGTGATTAATTTCAAATGATTTTTTACTAGTGCTGCATGTCCATCGAGATGTTTTCAACTTCAATGAAAAGTCCTTCAAGACAAATTGTATAATCGAACCAACCGGATAAAGCAACATTAAAAAAACCACAATTATTTATGTCTCTATTATTGTATTCATTAAAATCAAGTAGATAACGAGTGTACGGCGAATTCTTGAATGAACTCGTTCGTGCGTCTAGATTAGTGTGGGATTTGGCGGAATTTACTCTTACATCTGATCAGTTCTAAAGACATCCCATTATCGAATTGCCCATTTCCCATAATTGCACATTCTCGAAGGCCTTTTATTGATGAAATGAAATACTCAGTACATGTCGTTCCATAAACACCTCTGTAACTCAAAAATTTCAAGAGAAACATGCCTATTTTTCGTTCGAGAGAGTTTACACCCCTATATTTTTTCATTTACATGGGGTTTCGATTGATACATTATTTGAAAGACTTTTTATAACCTCTACATTTATTCAAAATTGGTTCATTTGTTATCGATAAATGGTGTCCGTTTTCGTTCCTCTTATTAAGAAAAAATGGCAACAAACAACACGAATGAAAACAAACTTACCAAATAATGGCGTCCACCAATTGCTTTACAACAATTTCGTCGATTTTCTAAACCTTGGCTTACACTACTGAAGTTGTCCAGGGACAACTATAGCTACTCCCTAGCAATTATCTGCCACAGTGCGGATTTTTAGGAGTGAGTGCACATTAGGCATCCAAAAAAATGTAACGGTGAGAAATCAGGTGATATAAGTGGCTACCCTAATAGGTCATTTCGACTCTCCAATACCTGGACAAACGTTTATCTAATAACAGCATCTTTAACTGAATAGAGATTGACATCACTCTGATAATTGGGTCTCATAACGTCAGGGTTTGGAAACTATGGAAATCAGGAAACAATATAGTGTTTTAAATCATTCAGTAAGCAGCCACCTTGTGAACATTTTGAAATAGACAAAAAGTTTTTCTTGCAGCGGTAGTTATTGTTGGAGTCGTAGAACAAAAAATGCATAGTTGGGCGCTGGACCTTCCCCAAAAATTTATTTTTTATTCACTTCTGTTTACTGCGTTCAAAACTTGTTTTTTATACTGAAGAAAGAATAGAAATTGTTACAATCTCATCATTCTGTTCACCATGGACATCTATCAGATAGGTAGCTGAAGCGTCCAGTCAAGTCTAGGAAAAGACTAGTTTACGAATTTAACGAAGATTGTTGAGTGGAATTTAAAACCTCTGGCGTGAAATGAATTTATTGGAAACACTTTTCCCCGTACCAGAACAAAAATTCTGTCTCTCGACGTGCGTTTCGCTAACAAAGTTAGTCACTAGAAGATGACTCAGTCAGCTCCTAATGATGACTAAGTCTTAGTCATCTCCTGACGATGACTAAGTCATATAGATTCAATATTAATAGTGTCGTGTGTGCCTATGAATTTTTTAGCCCACCTAATACTCTCATGCTGAATGTTGAAATGAATGGGCATAAATGTCGTTCCTGGAAAGATGTCATTTCTCATTTGGTGATAGAAACTCGTCCACAAACGAGAGTCCAGTAGAGTAGCCAACTATCTCACTTGATTTCACACCATAGGTTTTTATTCTGTAGGGATACATCCTAAGTTTACTGCGATAGATAATTATACGGAAATGCCGATTAACCCTGGATATCTTGAGAAATCTGAGAGAAGCTTTCAAAAATAGTTTATCACGTGGAACTTTGTGAAATATATATGTGTTAATTTTGTTTCCTTTGACGTTGTTTCTTGGTAATTATCTTCAATTTTTTTACAGACAAAATATAAGCACTACAGGAAAATCCTCAAGGAGGTGATAGATGGATAAGATGATTTTCTAATGACGTACCGCTCGACTCCTCAGTTCATTGAAAAATATTGGGGGTAACAAGCTGGAGAATTTTTTTAGGACCTTTGAACTTTTTGAAATACATGAAGTATTATGCAGATCCGGCTGCAGAGCCGCATGTATCTATCAATTTTCTTAAGGACAACATACAAGCACAAAGGAAAATCCTTAAGGTGCTCTGAGAGAGGTGCCTGTGAGAAAGTAGCGATTCACATTGGATTTGAATCGCTGGAGATTAAATCCATTTGGAAAAACTTTCTCAGGAAATGCATTCCACATGAACGCAGTTCTCCAAATAAAAAATTTCTTGAACAGTTCAGTTCGAAGTGTTTTTTTGTTACCTTGGGAGCTGTCTGACTTGTCCATTTAGTCCAAGTCTCCAGAAAACACTTTAGCCTCTTAGGCTCATTACGTTTATTATCCCATCTTCTCATGACACCCATTCCATCAGTCTCGTTCCCTGTACCAGTTTGTGCAGGTACCGCGTTGCATGTTCGTCATATTCTTCTGGACGTAATTTCGTACGTCCATATATTGCTTGCCTCCTGTAATTCAGTTCCTCACATTCGCATAAGATGTGTAGAGCTGTCTGTAATCCTTCGTTGCATAATCTGCAGCTGAGGTATCCGTTGTACAGCCCCATTTCATTCAGATGTCCTCTAAGCGGACGGTGACCGGTTAGCAACCCTGTAATTATTATGAGCAGATTCTTACT
>WOGO01009172.1:0-10322 GCA_015342085.1 Leptinotarsa defecta
CAAAGTTGACCCTTACATGTACATAACAATCTATGATATGGGAAAGTATCTAACAATAACAAATTATGATATGGGAAGGTATCTAACAAAGTTAGTGAGAAACAATTGGGCAAGACTCAATGTATTCATGGACAAAGATGGAAATGAGATTCGGTTTGATTTCGTATGAAAATTATATGAAACACAAGAATCAATCTCATTGAGAGTTGCAACTAAACTTAGAACATCCCGTATAGAGTGGACCAAGCAAAAGATGAAGGTAGTTATTAGAATTACAAAATAATACACCAGTTTAATAATTGTACTTATTATATTTTAGCTGCCCAAACTCTAAGTAGTAGTGTTGCAGATGCATTGTAGTTTTGTTGTGATGACCTCAATCTTCCAGAATTCAGAAATGTAGAGGATACAGTGAAGGTCATTAGAATTGTAGACCGATTATTTGATCTATGTAATTCAAGAAATGCTTTTGCTAGTGGATATAAAAGACCTTTGAGAAAAAAATGAACTATTCTGGGACTGTGCCTTTACAGAATCTATCAATATTTAAAGGGTTTGAAAAATTCTGCAGGTGTTCCATTGTATTTGACTAAGAATAGCACTCCAGTCAAACAATTAATCACCACAGCTACTTCACTTATGGGTGTCTATAACACATATATCAAGAATGATATTTAAGTTGATCACTTGTTGACATACAAGATGAGCCAAGACCACCTGGAATTATTTTTTTTTACTATGAGGTATGTATTCATCATTATTTTTCATTGTTCAGAGCATTATAACAAACAAAAATTATTCTCATAATTTCCATTTGAATATGAGATAGGAGTGAATAAGCACTATAGGAAGAAATTCTAATTGTCTTATTATTGTATATAAGCTACATATAATATAATTTCCTTTGTGATAAGTATATTTCTCTCTTCAATTACATAAAAATTGCTGCTTATTGATTATTTTAAATCATTAAAGATGGCACTCCAGCATTACCAACTGAGTAACTTTTTTTTCAGATCTCGAAATGGTTCTAATAACAACCCTACGCCATATCAGTTTAATAATACTTTCAAGAGATTAATTTTATGCCATGACATTTAACAAGGTGGAGAAAATTGTTTGAATCTAGACACCACTTCAATTTTAACACTTCAAAGTATATCTAAACCAAAACAGAGAGAGGTGTCTATTGATGAGCTGGGTTCCATAAAGAAGTGTGGGTTTAAACATGAGGAAGTAATAGATGATCACGATTATGACCAAGAATTTGCATCCTTTTTTGATAGAATCACTGTTTGGTTTACGTAGCTAGTTTTGTAATCAAAAAAATCAAAACTGTCATTAAATGTGCAAAATATTTGTTAGCAGTAGAAGTTGTTGTGAAAACGACAAGGGATGATTGTATAGATTTTATACAGTTATTGATAAGTAGGAACAACAGGGGCGGATTGATCAAACCATCCAATGATGTTGTTTCAGTTATACGTTTTGTAGAATTACAGATCAAAGTATTTGTACTAACAGGTAATAAATTACCAAATCACAAAATTTTTTTCCAGAAATTCAATCTTCAATGTTACTTGCCATTTATGCACTTCAAAAATGATGTGTTTTCAGATCTGAATGATTGCTATCAAGATTCTGTCACTTTTTCAGAAAACCATAAAGCAATTCTTATCAAGCTCATAATACAAGTTTACACCAAATTGAGATTTCATGAAGTTTCAAAGAAACAAACAGAAATTGAAAGGGATGCTGCGATTAGGAAACAATTTTCCAAACCAATATTGTTTCAAAATCAATGAAAATTGAAACATGATGTTGTTTTTACACATTATTGAGACTAACAGTGGCATTTCCTGATAAATTGCATTGAGTATTTTCCACTAAAAATAAGTAATAATATTTAGTTACATTTACTGTATGAATTGATAAGAACTGTGCCTATATGACTCATTAGAATATTGTATTGTAGTCTGGAACACTTGCTTCTCTATTCCATTAAACAAAATCAAATCCATATTCAATTGTTCGAATCGATCATTATTTTAGTATTATTTCCACTGATGTTACATCACAATCTAATTGGAATCCAAACTGAGTGGAGAAAAGTGTTTTTTGTATAATTCAGTGTTCATATAGAAGTATTTGTTTTGAAAGAATTTTTTCTTTCGTGTAATTCAATGTTTATATGAAAGTAGCTATTTCAGGAGGGTTTTTTCTTCCAGTTTGTGTATGAAAGTTACTTCTTTGCATGATCTACACATCTATGTATAGAGTTACTTCTTTCAAAATTGATTGCTTCCTTTCTTTCTTTGGACGATTCACACATTTTTTTTGTATCAAGATGGAGAGAAAGCCTAAACCATTCCCAAAAATTAGTCACTCCTATACAACATACTTGTATTTGTGTTATGAGTACCTGGGTGACCGAGCTTTGCTTGGTATTAATATTATTACTACTCGCCCATAGATATCAGGAAGAGTCATACAGAGTATGAGATACAGAGAGAGATTTCTCTATGAGCAAGTATGAAAACCAAGTATTTCACTTGATATCCCTAAAAAATCCTCCTTTCCTGCGATACGCCCATGTGATTTGGAAACGTCATGAAACTTCATTGCGCATGCCCTGAAGGCTCACTCAAATTTCGTAAATGGATGAAGTTTTGTTATATGGGATTATCAGTCTAGATTAAGGTTATGTCGATGGTATGTACACAGAATCCATGACATCTGAAATATTCGATACCATAGAATAGTACTTACTGTTGTGTGTCGATATACAACCGCAATTAATTTAAAAACTCGTGAATAAAAAAAAAGATGCTTGTAACCAGTGGCGGCGCAAGACCTAAATTTAATCTGGGCAAGGTACATTTCGCGAGGCCCTCTGATAGTGCAAGAAGAAAGTATACTTGAAATCAAACAATTTTTTATCATTGAGAAACACCAACGTTTTTATTCATGCATTTTCTGGAACATTAAACAACAAATATATATAAAGAAAAACACAACTCAAAAGTTATAAAAAACATCATTAAAACCCCTGTCAAAGTCATTAACACTGCGGCTATTTACTTGCTTTACTTCAATTATGTTTAAAAGGTTAGCGGGGGGGCTAGTAACGTCTGCACTGTTTACAACATAAATCAAAAAGTTGATTTGAGCGCATGTGCGAATGTAAAATTCTAATTAGTCCCTACCTGTCATTAAGGACGGGAATGCAAAAATTACAAGCAAAAAACGCTGAGTTTTATATTATACGTGGCGACGGAATACAGGCACGAGATATAGAAAATCAGTCAATTAAAAAATTGGCTACATTCTACACGAATGAACTGCTACTCTAACCGCTTTTTAAAAAGAACGCTAGATAGCGTTACTCACGCTGTTGTGTGACGATACAGTTTCGCGTCACAGAATACCCTAACTGTATTATTCTGATGATATAAACTGAAAGGCAGTTGTGAATTGTGTTTACACTGACCACAAAACAGGTACACATGTTTTGTGACACTGACATAAACTATTATTTTAGGTTATATATGTAAACACATGTTCACCGATTTCCTTGAATTACTTATGTGGATCTATAAGAATTTAGAATTATGAACATTTTTCATTTGAATATTGGAATGGAAATATTTATACAGTACACGCTACGGTTGATGGCGAGCGGTTGCGCAGCTATAGACTCTCTCAAGTAAATTATTATTGGATTACGATAAGCCCCTTGCCGGCCAGTGATGTACCTATAATTAGTTTTAATTAGGGTAGCAAATGGAGCATGACTCCTTTGTAGTTTCTTTTCACAATTTATTTACTATTGAAAACGGCTGGTCGACCAATCGAGTGCCGCTGTAAATATTTCCAATTCAGAAAACCAGAGTTCAGAAAGTAGTGTAAGTGAAAATGGTGAAAAAACGAAACATGTTATTAAAGCGCCTCATGATAGATTATCTTATAACATTATGTATGTTCACTGTGTACCTAATAATTTTCATATTTTGTCACTTGCATAGACACAATTGATTTTTCATATTCATTTGGTATTTAGTTACTTTTTTATTTCACTGTAGGTATAGAAAAATATATATATTTTTGTTTTGGTGTTACTAAATTTTATGAAATTTACATTCTGCTGAATTTTCTACACAGCAGTATAAAGGTCATTCTGAAACTGAAATTACAAAGAAATAATATACAAGCAACACCAAAAAAATAAAAAATTGAAATTGAAATTGAAAAAAAAAAAACCTGAAAATTAAAAAATATTAACAAAAAAATGAAAAATAAAAATTAAAAGATTCCAAACCAAGTTACATCATGACGTTTCGATTGTTAGTATCCTTAATCGTCTTCGGACGATAACTGGACTTATTTAGCCAAGCGTCTTCATTTCGTTCAGGTTGGAGCCCAGCTCCCTTACTCTTTAGTGGACTTATTCCTCCGAGATATGACTATTTATAGGTCATTTTTGATCAGGTTGGACATGCGTATTATCAAAGAAAATATTAATAAATATTACTGGTCACAGTCTGTGACATGACAATAATTGATGTAGGTATGTGAAGTTAATTTATGTTGTAGATGCAAGTGACTTGTTAACCTGTTAATGTTCAATGATGGAAAAATTCATATTTTCACAAGTTTATGTACATTTTTAGTTTAGTAATTGAAGGAACCACACACATTTTTAGAAATTTTTTCTCAAAGAAATTGTTGTTCGGCTCCGAATATTCAGGGAGAGAACAAATCATATTGCTCTTAGGATGATACGGAATTCATTATATGTTTCAGAATTTATAAACAATTTGTGAAAATGGTGCTGAACCGAATTGGGCATCTATTCAAACGACTAACGAATCAGTTGAGTTAACATATTCACAATTCGAAATTAATGTAAGTGTTAATTTTTTTTATCACTACTCGAATCCCAGTTATTAATAACTGAGATTTCGGAACTTATATGATAGTCGCATCTGATTTCAGTAGCTTTCATAAATAAAAAGTGTATCTCAAGGAATAGCTAATCTAATACATATTTTTTTTTCAATTGCCAGCTTTTCAAATGTGATAAGTGCTATAGACTGTACTCATATAAAGAATCAGTCTCCAGGTATCTATTCAGATAATGTTCTATGATAAAAAATCCATCACCAGTGTTTTCTGTAAGATTTTGATACTGGTGTACTTGTCAAAATACTGTTGATGATATTCTTGACATTTCTTTGATATAAGTAATTCTGGTTATTATTCTGATGTCAATTGGACACTAACCACAAAAAAACCTACCAACAACTGCTCAAAAATTCCCTAGAAAACGCCAATTTTTCAACAATGAAAATAATTGTTATAATGAAACGTCGAAATGCTGCAGGAGATTTAAAATTTGTTTACCTAATCTAGAGTTTAAACTTAACTTAACCACTTAAGACAAAAGTTATACAACTGAAGTGGCCTATAGACGTGCAATATTATTGCGCAATTTGGGTTGCACAATATTTTGACGGTGGCCCCTAGACCGTCAATATCATTGTACAATATTTTGGTTTGTATAAAAGATTGTACCGTATGGAGGCGATATTAAAGGTTGTGCAATATGTTGCACAATTATGAGCACAGACAACAACCACATTATGCAAACAACAGTCTCTACAATTTCATGAAGTCAACATGTTAAGTTGTGAAAATTTGTGTTGCGTGATAATTGTCATTGCCGCAAGTCGTAAAAAATGAAAAAAGGCTCTCAGAAAGGTAGAAAATGGGCCAAACAGTGGTTTATTGATAGGGAGATTACTATAATCTTTGCTCTTCATATCCCACAGAGCCAGAAGACCACGATACACGTCAATAAATTCAATAATGAATTGTTTTTCGGCTTTCTTGTCACTCATGTTTGCTTTGAGATTACTAGTTCAGACGATTTTGAAAATCACACAATATATTGCACAACCTTTCAATATTGCTCCTAGACGAAAAATTATATTGCTCAAACCAAAATATTGCGCAATAATATTACACGTCTATAGGCCGCTTAAAGAGAAAGAGAAATAGTGAGGAATGAATGACTTGACATCTGTGTAATATGTAATTAGTGTAATATACGTAATGTAAAATGCAATGATTTATGTAAAACGTCACTGTCACAAATATTTTTATTTTCGTTTTAATGAGAAATTTTCAAGATATTACATTTTCATAGGCATTCAATAATGTGGTTCTTTAGATTTTGGGAATAGCAATAGTTTTCACGAATAAGTAAGTTCAGTACATTATGGACGGACAAATCTGATATGACATTATGTACTCTGCAACACACAAAGTCTGATTTATTTTGAATTTATTTCAGTTGATTATGGAGGATAATTCAAGTGTTAAATCTGACGAGTCAATAGCAACAAGTGATGAGTATTGTTTTGTTGGGGATACTCCTGGTATAAGTAAAACACCAACTTTGAATTTCAAGAATGGTGACTTGGAAGAATTGGCAAATGCTCTTTCAGAGGTTTTGCAAGAGTCAGACAGCAATATTAGTGTTATTAATACGGAAGGCAAAAAAATTGGCCACAGTACTTTCTATGGAAGTCCAGTAGAACTTGGAAAAGATCCGTTGAGCATAGAAGGCCTGTCTCCCACTGAGAAACAGGATTCCATGAAACCTGACGCAAGTTCTGAAGAAGAGTGTAGTAGTATGTATCATTTCTCTCTGTACTCATCTTGAAAGTAGATTTAACTTCATAAAGATCTTTTTATAGTGATATTTCACTATTAGTTTATTGGGATAGAAAGGTTTGGGCTTTCTAGTTCATTATTGGGTTAATCAACTCAAAATCGACTATTACAGGAACTCACTACTGGTAAGAAAAACTCTGCAAACATGCTGCAGACCTTTATTCACCCATTTCATATGTTTCCATAGAATAAAAAAACTTTTTTACTATAAATATGTTTTGTTACCATTTGTTGGCAATATTACAAAAAGTCGTAAGTCAAAAATTATGTTTCAAGTAACACTTTAGTATCAGATTTTCACTGAACACTCAATACATTTTATAAACCCACCTTACAGAACAAGTAATAATTTATGCAAAATTATTGAAAACAATGTAGACAAAACTTCAGTGTTGAATAGTTCAGGAGTATATAAGTTGACTTGTGGTTTTCTTCTGAAAATTTATATTAGTTCACCTGGGGAAACTTTTTCTCAAATGATTAAAGAGTCTTGGAGCTGTTTCTTGAATGTGAAGACTAGTTCCACATTTGCAAACCATCTCTTGACAGAGGGCATGAGTTCAACCACGACTATGAAGTATTACATTTGGAAGAGAAAGTTTGGAACTCAATCTTTTGGGATGCTTGGAAATCTAAAGATTTAAGAATTCTGAAAATTTACTGAATAGCCATATAGAATTCAATACTTTCCCTTCATTAAATATTTTTTGAATGTGGAAATTAGTAGTTAATTGATACATAAACTCCTATAATTTTCATTAATTACATACCTATTTAAAAGAGTTCAAAAATTTCTTCTTTATTTGATTTTTAATTAGTTTATACTTGAACACAGGTAAAATTATTAGTCATATGGTAGGTAAAAGGTCTTGATTCAAATTGTTATAGTAAGCACTAATTTGGTAGAATTTAATTAGTATGGTCACCCCTGAGGAAGTTATTGTTCAGTGAAATGTATGTTGTGGTTTTGTGAACTTTTCAATGAAATATTACAGTAAAGTGTTTTTTGAATACGTTATGGATTTTCATCAAGTACTGGCCAATTCCATCACATATGAAAATTATGTTGGCAAATATTGAAAATTTTGCACTACACAAATTACAAACATGAAATAAGTTATGGTAGGCACATTCTAAATGTCAGAAGGTGGCCTACCTTATTTTTTATAGTAATATAAATTTGACAACATTTTAGTTCAGTTTTGTTTCTTTTGTGTCTTTTGGTTTCCTTAATTATAATGTTTCCGAGAAAATATACATTTTCAAGCAAATTGAATGTTATGTATGAAAGAAATTGAAATGGCAAATGTTATTTGTTTTATGAAGAAAAGAGAATTGAAACTTTCTATGTTTTTTACCATTTTCATTTGTAACTACATTAATGTATAAGTTTGAAAATGTCCTTCTAGGACGAAACTGCAGTAACGTTAGTTACAAATGAAAGTGTTAAAAAACATAGAAAGTTTCAATTCTCTTTCCTTCATTATGATTTCCCACCACGTAGTAATGGCTACTTCCACCAATTTATTATTATTAGTTTATATTAGCAAGCAAATGTTTCTCAAAATTTTCGTGAAAATATTTGAAATCCTGACAATATTAACCGTTTATGTAGGTGAAAAATTAAGAAATTGTTTTTCGACTGTTTTTAAAAATATTTCAGTTATAAGAAAAAAATTAATTGTCATGAGTAACTTCGTAACTTAAGAACTTTTAGCAACTGTGTTGAACAGTACATATAATTGTCATGGTTAATTAAAAATTAAAATCTACCTGAAAGAAGTCTGAAAACTATTCAAATAATCAACATTTTTCTTAATAAATCTTTTCAGAGCTTTTGTGTGTCACACATCCCTTAAGTTGATGACATTCCACTTAGATTGATATCCAAATGAATTGACACAATTTTATGTTAGATTTATTTCAGGTTTTTGTCATTCATTAACCCCTCTTTGCTTTTTGCATTATTTAATGTTTTAATAAATGGAGATGAATCATATTTGTTAACAATGAATTTTGATATACATTTTGAGAAAGCTTTTCCTGAAAATATTCCACAACTGATTTTCATTATGATTCATGATTACTACCTGTCAACTTCAATGATCTACTAACAGAATCCGGGAATGGAAATAATTTTATATAAGTCTGTATTTCTGGTTTATCTTACCAAATTTTTTTCATTAATTTTTTAAAGTAGCAATATTATGGTAACAATACTATCAGTTATGTGCACAATACTTTATGTCTGCTGAAAAACACCTGATCACAAAGATTAAATGCATTCGGTGAAATAGTGACATAGAAGAAAATTATAATCAAAATAATTTTGGAAAAATGTATTCTATCTCAAATTGATGAAGGGTTCTTGAAGATACTCACTTTATTTGTTTGTTGTAATAGTAAACTTGGGTAGGGGGGTGAGTACTTACCCTCATAAGTAGGAGGTATCATATCGCAGGCCTACAAAACATACTTATACTTATTATTAATATGTATTAATTTACAATTGACTTTATTACACTTGAACTTTACTTAGAGGCTGATTTCCACCAAACGAACTTGCTTACGACTAGTGTCGTTTTCAAAAACAAAAAACTTGTTTTCATTCCATAGATGGCGTCTTTGTAAGGAGAGATGTCACTGCCCTTATTTACTCTGGCTTTTTTTTTAAGGAAAGTTGAATCTAGCAATACATTTGTGCCTAGCACCGCTGACGAGACCCACGGTGGACGAAACAGCGCTGACTGGGGTTGAACCATGAATATGTTGTGTTCTAATGTTCAACTTGTTGCCTTGCAGTAGAAGCTGCAGTGGGAGACAGAGAACGAATCTCGTCGGCGGTCGATATCGAAGCTTGTCTTTGCAACTGACTGCCTTGGGGAGCCTCGTTTAAATTTGATATTCGAAGATCGAGTTCTTGGTCGATCTCAAAAATGGTGTCTTCATAAGAGAAGATATCATCGCCCTTATTCATAATACTCTCTGTTACCAGGGTAACACAGTGTGGATTCTTATCTATAGACGATTAAAATTATTCAATTTAGAAAAAAATGCGTTTTTTTGTCGAATACTTTGGTTCAATTTTATTCTAATTACAATTCATTTCCATGAACAATTTCTTTCTCTTACACATTACAAACTTTGTGTAACCTGTGTTAACTAACTTTGGAACTGTTTCAATGTTCTAGTCTCCAATTAATTCACTAATAACTCTGCAATTGGTTACCCAAATTCAAAACAGTAAAGGACCGCACTAGACCATCTGATCTTAACCCATTAAATATTTTTTTGATTGTCAAGTTGGCGGGAATTCGGTCAAAATGTTGAAGAAAATCAATTTCTAAATTGTCGACGTTTCAAAACTTTATTGTTTCATCTTCAGGAATCTGAAGTATAAGAATAAGACATACATATTAAAATGGAAATTTACAAAGCAGTTCTGTTAGAAATAAAATAAATTATGTAATATAACAATCGTTAAAAAATGATAAACGTTTCGAACACTTTACAAAAAAAAACAACGTTGATGAGTACTTACATTTAGGGCGGCTTTCCGAGTTGAAGGGTGAAGTGAATAATTT
>WOGO01009173.1:0-11103 GCA_015342085.1 Leptinotarsa defecta
ATACTTTATTGTCTAAGAATAACTTCTTATTGACAAAGTGTCATAAGTAATCATTAAAGTAATGAAGGTACAAAATACAAGTAAGCATAAAAGTGGAAGTATAAAAATTATAAAATTAGTCGAGACGAATAAGATGAGATTAATGTGTATAAACAAATAAGTCGCAAAAAAGTAAAACAAGTCTAACAAAAGTAAAAACATGCGCCCAAGGCGCTCATCAGTCTACTATACAAAACTATAAGGTAAAATACAAGACAACAAAGACAAATCATCAGTTTTACATTTAAAGCGAATCGTTAAAAAACTCATCCAAAGTGTAGTATGCCTTATCAAACAGTAACTCTTTGACACTTTTCCTAATTTTTCTCTCTGAATTTAGATCTTTGATATTCTGGGGTAAATGATTGAAAACTTTTTTTGAGTTATAAATCAGGGAATTTTTAACTTGTGTAGTGTTGGGCTTAGGAAGATCCAAATTACCCATCTGTCTAGTCAGGTAACTAGGGTTTTTTATGGTGTTTCTATTTAACTTATGTTTTTTAAACATCAAACACACCGTCTCTAGTATAAATATGCAGGTAAGGGTCATTATTCTATGTGATTTGAATAGTGGACGACATGAATCTCTAAAGCCAGCCCTACAAACATACCGGACAGCTCTTTTTTGTAGCTTAAATATCATATTGAAAGATGCTTTGTCGGAATTGCCCCAGTAGCAGATCCCATATCTCAGGTGTGACTCTATAAATGCAAAATATGTTGATCTTGCCATGGTTGGGTCGAGTTCCTTGGATATGACTCTAAGTGCATAATAGCCTTTGGCAAGTTTGGTACATAAACTTGCGACATGTTCCTTGAACGTCAACCTACTATCAATAAATACCCCAAGGAATTTAGCCAAAGAGGATTCTTGTAGACATTTATCACCTATTGAAATTGGGTTTAACAAACATTTAAAGGTGAGAATGTGGGTTTTATTTACATTGAAGGACAACAGATTGGCGTCGCACCATTTCTTGACCTTGTGAATGTCATTTTCTATTATTGCATTCAAATGATGAGTGTCTTTATTATGCCAAAGAATGGTGGTATCATCTGCAAAAATTGTAAATCTACCCGCAATATCCAAGAGTGCAAGATCATTCACATAAAGCAGGAATAATAAGGGTCCTAAGACAGAGCCCTGTGGTACTCCACAATCCATCAAAGACTCATGAGAGGTTAGACCATCAGAGTAGACCACCTGTCTACGTTTATAGAGATAAGACTCGAACCATTTCAGAGCCACATCACGGAAACCATATCTCTCTAACTTTCCCAGTAATATTCTGTGATTCACACAGTCAAAAGCCTTCGACAAGTCGCAGAATACCACTGCCGCGGCTTCATTGTCATTAAGCTTAAGGTATAGATGCTCGAGTAGTTCAAATGTGGCATCAGAGGTGGATTTGTTACGTTGGAAACCAAATTGGGTCGTCGATATTATATTGTTTTTGTTCATGAATGATAGAATTCTTCTTTTAATAAGTCTTTCGATGACTTTGGAGAGAGCGGGTAGGAGAGAGATAGGTCTAAAGTTACTAGGGTCATTATGATTGCCCCCTTTATATATTGGAATAATAACAGCGTTTTTCAAGCAGTCTGGGAACATGCCTTTCTCAAAAGATATATTAATTGCCTCAGCTAGAGCATCCAATGCGCTTATTGGTAATTGTTCTAAAATTTTTATAGATATTTTATCCCAACCAGATGCTTTCTTGTTTTTTATTTCAGCAAATGCTTCTTTCAATTCCTGGCGGTCTGTGGGACTAAGGAAGAAGGTGTCGTGGACTGTTACATTTCTCATGTAGTTCATGGGGTCTTCCGTGACTGCTATGGTTTTAGATAGATTCAAGGCGACTGTACTATAATATTTATTCAGCTCATTACAAGACGGTATGCTGGTGTTGGTTGAAGCAGTATTTACTCCTCTTAGGTCATTAATTATTGCCCAGCTCTCCTTTTGTTTATTTCTAGATTCCGATAATCTGTTATTGAAATATCTTTTTTTAGCTTCAAGAATCATAGTCCTATATAAAGTTCTGTATTTACTAAAGTAAGAGAGAAACCAGTTATTTGACAAAACAAATTTTCTGATATGATGAAGGGACCGTAGGTTCTTAGATGAGATTCGTAGACCTTTTGTTATCCAAGGTTTTCTATGCTTTTTATTTTTAATGAGGCGACAAGGGAAAGCTTTATTGAAGTTATGCATCAGATTGGTGTGGAAATCAGTCAAGGGATCGTTATGATTGAGTATAGTGTCCCATCGGGTGGCGGAGTTCAAAGTTTCGAATTTGTTGTAGTTACTCGTGGAGTAAATACGACCAAAGTGTTTCGCTACTTTATCTTTATCTTCGGTTCCTAAAACCGGGAATGTGAATAGGACAGCCTCATGGTCGGATAAACCAGCCATTACCACATTGCAAGAAGTGTTGGCGATATTAGAACAAACATAATCAATAATAGAAGAAGAATACTGGGAATATCTTGTCGGAGCATGTACATGCATTGTAAGGTTTAGAGAAACAAGTAAATTTTTCAAGGATGAACTAAGCGGACAACTGGTATTTCCGAAATTTATATTGAAGTCACCCGTTAATATCAAAGAAGTTTGGGGAGTAAATTTAATCAAAAGGAGTTCAAGTCTATCTATAAAAGTGTGAACATCGGTTTGGGGAGATCGATACAAGCACAGTATTACCAGAGCTAGTTTTTTGCTGGATATCATACAAAATTCGAATTCTTTTTCGACTATCATATCGTTGTATTTGTCAAGGCTAACAAAGTCAGAGGTTTTGAGAAACTCGTCATGAGCAAGAATCATAGTACCGCCATGAGAGAAGTTCTTTCTGCAAAAGCTTGTCAGAATGTGGTAGTTGGGTATGTAGATTACTTCCTCAACTTTTAGCCAGTGTTCAGTTAGCAGAACAAGTCTAGGCGAACTCAGGCTATCCAAAAGTACGGTTAGTTCACCGGCCTTGTTGCGAAGAGATTGTACGTTGAGTAACATTAAGGATAAGTTTGCTTTATCTGGGTTACCTCCAAAAAAGGGGGTGATGAATTTGCTTCAAAAGAGATGCTACTTCCATCAAGATCATGAGTATCAGCAGTTGCATAGTATAGATTCTTGTATAAAAAAATCAACAATCATCTATTCAAATTTGCTATTGTTATACCAGCAAACTTTGCTTCAGTGCAAGTTCATCCCCCTTCAGTATCAGCATATATCATAAAGGATGCTGGTATGATGCGATAAATGAAGCTGATATTCTATACAAACGATCAAAAAACAAGTCTCAAGAACTAAACCCAGATCTTAATGTTGACCTGATTGAAACAATGTTTGGTTCGGTTGACTGTATTGTTTACTGAATATTGATGATTCAAGAAGTAATATAACTTTGTGTCTGTCATTTGAAATGAAAAAGAGAATTATATTTTTGGAACTGAAGCTTTTTGGCTTTTCTACTTTTACATCACTAAACAAAAAATGTGAGATAACTTCCAAAGAAAGTAAGAACTAAAATGAAAGTTATTGAAAAAGATTTATAGACCACTTCACAGAAGTTTTGAACAGATACAAACTAGAAGAAAAAACCCTATTCAGTTTGTATAAGAAATGTGCCTGGGGAGATTCTCGCTCGTTGAATAGTATACTATCAATGTACCATATCAATTTTTGTGGATACACTTTTTTACTACTTTCACTTCATTTCCACCCCATTCCACTCTGCACAAAATTTAGTAACAGATATTAGAAAATCATGGAGTAACAATTGAAAAAAGCAACCACTCTGAAATAATCGCTTGCAAAATAGGTTTACAGGGTGGTAAAAATTTATGAATTCAAATGATTTTTTCATTTATTATTCAGTTTTTCATATACTCCGCACAAAATTAAACAACGGAATTATATAGAAAAATATGAAATAACAATAGTATTGAACAACCACTCTGAAATAATCGCTTCAAAAATAGGTTTACATGGTGACTGCTTTGTTACATATAATTGAATTTTCCATATACTCTGCACAAAATTTAGTAACGAAAATCAATAGAAAATAATGAACTAACAATTGAAGAAAGCAACCACTGCGAAATAATCGTTTGCAAAATTTGTTTACAGGGTGGGAAAAAAATAATGAAGTAAATAATATATCACCATATAACAAAAATGCGAGTTTTCCTTGAAGGTATCCTGAAACAGATTTTTAGTAAATCAGCTATTGGTGGTTTTACCATGATTTATGTTGAATTTTTAATAACCAAATAATGTAGTCGTTAACTTGTGGAATGTACCCTTATTAAAATACCCAGAGACTTAACAGTACTTAGAAGTTGTTTTCTCACACTTACTGTAATTATTTATTTATGATGAAATGGTTTTTTGCCAATATGAATTTTTTCATGTCTTTTCAAATCAAAACCTTGAATGAATGATTTGGGGCAGATTTTACACTGAAATAGTTTTTCTCCGGTATGAATTTTTTCATGTCTTTTCAAATCACCTCCTTGAATGAATGATTTGGGGCAGATTTTACACTGAAATAGTTTTTCTCCGGTATGAATTTTTTCATGTCTTTTGAAATCGCTGCCTTGAATGAAAGCTTTGGAGCAGATTTTGCACTGAAATGATTTTTCCCCAGTATGATTTTTTTCATGCAATTTCAAATGAATTTTCTGAATGAAAGATTTAGAGCAGATTTTACACTGATATGGTTTTTCGCCAGTATGAATTTTTTCATGCAATTTCAAACTAGTTTTGCTAGTGAATGACTTCAAGCAACTTTTACACTGAAATGGTTTTTGGTGAGTATGAATCATTTCATGTATTTTCAAATTACTACTTTGTAAGAATGTTTTGGAACAGATTTTACATTGAAATGGTTTTTCGCCACTATGAATTTTTTCATGCGTTTTCAAATAAAATTTTTGAAAGAAAGATTTAGAGCAGATTTTACACTGGAATGGTTTCTCGCCAGTATGAAGTTTTTCATGCAATTTCAAACTACCACTGCGAGTGAAGAACTTGGAGCAGATTTTACACTGGAATGGTTTTTCAGCAGTGTGAATTTTTTCATGGCGAATCAAATTAATTTTTCGCATGAAAGATTTGGAGCACATTCTACACTGAAATGGTTTTTCACCAGTATGAATTTTTTCATGCAATTTCAAGTGACTCCTTTGAATATATGATTTAGAGCAGATTTTACACTGAAATGATTTCTCGCCAGTATGAATTTTTTCATGGGCCTTCCAGTTACTTCTTTGAATGAATAACTTTGAGCAAATTTTACAGTGAAATGGTTTTTCACCAGTATGAATTTTGTCATGCGCTGTCAAACTATCTTTGCGAGTGAAAAACTTAAAGCATATTTTACACTGAAAGGGTTTTTCACCAGTATGAGTTTTTTCATGTCTTTTCAAATCACAACTTTGAGCAAATGATTTTTTGCACATTTTACAACTAAATATTTTCTTCACAGGTCTGTTTCCAACATCATTTCTTTCATTAAAATTTTTTGAGCACATTTCATTTTCTTCTTGAATCGCCTGCCCAACTGAATTTGAATGGTACCCACTACTAAATGTTTCATCGACCTCCTCAGTTTTTTGTAACGCTGTGTGTTTAACAACACGGAATTTCTCAATAGAAATTTTGTTTTCACATGACGCTGATGGCACATTTTCATTGTCTACCTCCTCTTCCTTCACAACTAGTGTTTCTTCCTGAATTTTAAAATGAAAGTTTCTAGAATCTGTAAAAAAATACTAGTTTCATGAAGAGAGAAGAGTTCCTTATTTCATTACGTAATTGAGGTTTCATTCATGATGGATCATTAAACATGTGCTTATTATATTAAAAACAAAATGTACAACAATCACATCCATACCATGTGAATTGTTTAGACTTTTAAACTGAAATGCCTTGGATTTCAATACCAACAATAACTTTCACCAGAATCGATCACATAAAAAAATAATCTTTTCTCATTTTCTTCATATCATTGGGCTTTATCTAAATTGTTTTACAAAAAATTAACTATCATCTATTCAAATTTGTTATTATGGCAGTAAACTTTGCTTCAGTGCAAGTTTATTCTCCCTCAGTATTAGCGTATATCATAAATGATGCTGGTACATCAAGTTTATTGATTCACTATACTGCGAAACATTTTCAGTTGGGAATATATGTTATATGAGATCCATCATAATTCATTTTCTTCTCAAATGTTTACTTGAATAAATGTTACCTGCATCAATGTTAAATGGTTTGAAGTCCCAAGTCATATCTTCATCTTGCATAGCATTAGACTCATTCTGATAAAGACAGTTACAAATGGAGTCCAAACTATCAGGGCTGACAAAATTAGTTGTACAAAGCAAACCTCCACAAACCTCACAATGTAATCCCCCCTTTCCTTCTCCCAGGCACTTTTCAGATTTCAGATCATGATGAACAACATCAATGACATCTTCACTTTTGATATTTTCTGACTCAAATTTCATCTTTGAAATAACAATTTCTGGTGCATCACATTTTCCTTTGGAAATGTGTTCTTCCAGAGCAGATTTTACCTCTTCTTTGATTAGGTTTCCATATTCACCAGTAGCCATTTTCAAGTAAAAGTGGACGAAGTAGGTTTTTCAATGTTTGTCAGTAATCAGGTGTGTGCAGTTGTACTTAATCTGTGGGTTTCAAAACCACAGATAATATTTTGACATTCATGACATTGAAACGCAACTATTTGACACAGATCACAACTATCCGTGCGTTCAACTAAGCGCACACAACCACGGTCCTTGTAATCGTGGCAAAAAAGTAACTCATGACGTCATTACTTTCGCTAACGTCAAGCTCACAACGACCCACCTGAAGACTTAGGTCAAGTGAACTTTGAGAATATTATGGTGCAATTTTTGAAATATGACTTGAATGTTATCTGTCATTCGTAATTCATTTTTAATTTCCTAACCTATTCCATTATTCAGTGTTGATCAATGGACTAATTACTTGCACATAATGATGTAAATTTGAGAGAAGCATAAATTTAGAGTATATTCTAGGTGTGCAATTAGACATGACATTTTCAACATGTACAGTGTAATATATAATGAAAAATCATGTCATCATCAAATGACAATACTGTATTCGTTTGAAAATGTCCTTATAAGGCGAAACTACATTAACGTTAATAACAAATACTAACGATAAAATACATATAAAGTATTAAATTTTTCATGATGATCTTCTACCACGTAGTAACGATTAAATCCATTAAGTTATAAAATGTCTCCTCCTCTTCTAGGAACATACCGTAAGTTATTTGAAAAAAGAGGAAGCATTTTATGTTATAATGTTGGCTACACTTACTGGGAACAGTGGGAATATATTATGAACTGTCAAATATAATGTGAAAATGTATAATATATAAATATATTTATTTATTGTATTACTGCCGAATATTTTAACATTTTTTCACTGTGTTCAATTCACTTCTTCAGAGAGTAGGGAAAGTGACAAGTGACCCAAACTTGCCCAGTGATTACTGACAAGCAGAAATTCAATCCACCGTGTCCACATCTTACGAAAAATTGAAAATGGCTTCGGGAGAATTTGGAATGGTGATTAAAGTGGAGGTGGAATCTGCTAGCGATGAAAACGATACCAACTCTGAAGAAAAATGTGATACGCTTGAAGTTTTCAACTATAAGAAGGAATTTGAGCCAGAATATGTCAAAAGTGAAGATATTAATATGGTTTTGAAATCTGAAGAGTGTCTGGAAGAAGCAAAGGAAGGATCACATTGTGATGTCTGTGGAAAAGGGTTGCCTAGTCCAAAGGATTTCTATGATTCTGATGGTTTGAAGTCTCATTGTAACTGTCAGGGCCAGAATGGGTTCAATGTAATGCAAGGTGAATATATGACCCATTATTTGAAACCACTTATAGATGATTCACACACCAAACTTTATAACTTCACCTTTCTCTCAATAAATTGATGGATGTAGCCGTTACTACGTGGTAGCAAATCATCATGAAAAATAAGAAATGAAACTTTCTATGTTTTTTACCACTACATCAAACTTAATGTTGTTGAATGAATTCAGCACAAATTGTTCTATTATATCAGTTTCGAGATTCGTATTTACTTTAACTATCAGTATTGTGAACAGTTCACCAACTTGTCCCCATTTTTTTCTCAGGAGAAAGGACAGATTTATATTTTCGTTATGAATTTATCATTAGTAATCTGAATGATCCTAGCTTGCTATCGAAAATACATTTTCAAGTACCACCAGACTTTGTAAAATCTTCCATATTCAGTCCTATCGACCCAACTATAGTTACATGTGCCTTTCACTTATCCGAAGACTGCAAATGGATTCGCTCATCTCAATTTTTTCACCTCATTTGTATCTGAATTTAGCTGAACCCAGCTGAGATTACATGTCACCTAAATATATCATCATTTTACTATTTGGCAAACCTTTTGGGATTACTTACATCTTAACTTTCAACTTAGATTTATACAACCTTGCTTTGCTTTATTATTTTACTAGTGTTAGTGTTGAGAAATTGTGTGTTGTCTTCGTATTGTTTTTTACCAAACTGGCTTTGTCCTGTTACTAAATTTGTTCTTCCACTCAAGCTGTATGTTTTTCATTTGAGACCACTGAATGAATACAGCAAAAAAGTAGTGAAATGGGAGAGATCATCTATGAAAAACAGTAACTTTCAGATAGTACAAAATGGTATAAACAACCTTCTTAATTAAACCTGGAAGAGATATTTATAATGAATCAAAATGATCTCTTTACAGGGATCAATATATTTTCAATAAAAAAACGTTTTTAAAAATGTTTTGCATTTGCTAATAATAACTATTAACTAATTTGTTGAAATAAAACAAGTCCAAATGACAACTTCACTAAAAGTAAAAAGAGTGAAAAATAAAGTATTAGACTTGCTTACGATGTGTTTGTCACAGAATTACTTTCAATTCAATGAAACTTTTTACTCATCCTGCAAAGGTCTGATAATGGGAAACCCACTTAGTCCTATTCTGCCAGAGAGAAGAATACACAGTAATCCACTGGTAAGAAGTTTCATGTATTGGTATACATATGTGGATGATATCCTGGTATGTTTCACAGGAATGAACAGACAGTTGACTAACTTTTTGAATTTCATCAATTCTCTCCACCCTTCTGTTACATTTACAATGGAGATGGAACAGGACGACTCTATACATTTTTTGAACTTGACCATAACAAAAGTTAACAACAAACATGATTTTTTAATTTATCGTAAACCGGCACATACAGATATTATCATTCATAATTCGTCCACCTACCCGTATCAGCACAAGGTAGCAGCTTTCATTAGTATGATCTTTAATATCAAAAAAGTTATACAGTCAAGCTTTTAAAAAATTATTGATATAGTTAATGAATCTACCTTTTCAGGTAAATTCAATTATTAGGCAGACGAGTAGGTAATAGGTTAGAGTATAAAATTTAGAAATAACTAGCAGTTTATGATTGAGAAAGCTATTGTATAGCGAAACACGTGTCACGGTTTTTGTAAAACCCTTTATAGTGGAAATCATACAATAAACTGTATTAATTAGTTTTTTTTTAAGATAAATCAACAACTTTTCAACAATGACCCTAAAATGATCTCACTTAAATCAAGAATACAGCTAATTTCAACAAAATGCTAATACAAATCAAATGCAATGTTCGCACCAGAACAAAAATATTGTCATTTCTCAATAGACAGAAAGATCGATTATTGTTGAAGTTATTTCCTATAATTGAAAACATTTCTCGAGTTTCCTGATTTTGAAATTATATGTATATGTTTTGTGATTTATCATAAATGAAACAACTTGATAGTGAAGTGAAATAATTTTCTCTTTCATTTTCATGAAACAAGTATTTTTTTTACAGATTCTGGAAATTATCTTTTAGACGCCAAAGAAGAAACAGTGGTTGCTAAGGAAGAGGAGGTTTTCAACGAGAATATGACATCTTCATGTGACAAAGAAATTTCTAATGAAAGTTTTCATTTTGTTGAACACGAAATGTTACATAAGACTGAAGAGATTGATGAAATATGTAGTTCTGGGTACTACTTGAATTCAATTGGAGAGAAAAACGAAATTTGCTCAAAAAATTTGAATGAAAGAACCAATATTGAAAGTTGTCAGTTCACTCAAAGTTGTGGTTCAAAACCTAATGAAACAATTCATACTGGTGAAAAACCGTATCATTGTGAAATCTGCTCTAAATCGTTTTTTTATAGTAGAGATTTGAAAAGACATGAAAAAGTTCATACAGGTGAAAAACCATTTCTGTGTAAAGTTTGCTCGAAGTCGTTCCCTCTCAGACATAGTTTGAAAATGCATGAAAAAATTCATACTGGAGAAAAACCATTTCAGTGTGATATTTGCTCTAAATCGTTCCTTCTAAGTAGTGGTTTGAAAAGACATGAAAAAATTCATACAGACGAAAAACCATTTCAATGTAAAATTTGCTCTAAATCTTTCATTACAAAAATTTATTTGAAATACCATGAAAAAGTTCATACTGACGAAAAACCATTTCAGTGTAAAATCTGCTCAAAGTCTTACACCCTCAAACATAGTTTAAAATTGCATGAAAAAGTTCATACCGGCCAAAAACCATTCAAATGTAAAATTTGCTCTAAATCTTTCGTTCAAAAATTTCATTTGAAATCACATGAAAAAATTCATACTGTTGAAAAACCATTTCAGTGTAAAATCTGCTCTAAATCTTTCATTTTAACAAAATACTTGAAAGCGCATGAAAAAATTCATAACGACGAAAAACCATTTCTTCCAGTGTAAAATCTGCTTTGATCACTCATCCACAAAGTTTATTTCGAATTGTATCAACAAATTTATACTGGTAACAAACCTTATCACCATAAATTGATAATACTTGCCTTAACAGCAACAGTAAATTGAAAGAAAAAAAAAAAAAAATTAAAAAAAATGTTATTTCTTGGATAATTAACGTTTTTTTTTTTTT
>WOGO01009174.1:0-10322 GCA_015342085.1 Leptinotarsa defecta
AATATTAAGTAATATATCATTAATATTAGTGATCTCTTATGACTTTTCAATGCAGTGTTTGTTCTTTGAACCTTTTCTATTCTATTATATTCTATTTCTATATTTTCAATTGTAGAATTTTTTACTCAATTTTTATTTTATTGTAATTTCATTTACAGGTTTTTTTTTGCTTGATATGATTGTTATTTTCAGCTATTTATTTGAATTTTCAATTTCATTTGTTTTTGCAGTGAGCACATTATAAAACTGCAACACGTGTTTCACCATACAATAACTTCCTCAGGCGTGTATATACTACATTCGTAGAATTCAGTCAGTATGGTTTGTACATACTAAATCGTTAATATTAAGTCGGCATGTACAAGCCTAAGGAATGTATTGTATAGTGAAACACAGGTTGCGGTTTCATAAACTGTTCTGTATGAATCTCATGAAAATATGTTACTCGGCGATGGATCACTTTTAAAATTCAAATATAACTTCGCTAAGCAAGCCCCAAATTCTCAAACTCGAAATACATTCCATTTTAAGTGCTCTGTATTTATAGCGATTTAAGTTTTCGTGCACTCCTATATTTTTAGTGGTCTAATGTTTCAAACTGTTATATTTTATATTTACATCTATTCTCTTATTATACTACTGTCCAACATTTGGTGGACTATTAGATTTTGTTTGAGAAATGTTGTAGCTATAGTTTTTAAATTATTTACAACACAAGTAGGTATTTTTGTGAACACATCTTTTGTGTATGAAATGTATCAGAATTCATTGCCATTGTTAAATAATAAAAAACAAGTATCAAGAAAATTGTTATTTGTTAGACCCAACTTTTCTGTCTTAAGAAGGAAATCACTAAATTACGAATTCAGAGTCAGAGTTTAACAAAAATTCAGATATTTAAGTCAAAATTTCACAAAATCATAATCATTATAAAATTTCGATTTCAATCTCGAAATTTCATTGATTCCGACTTCAAACTCAGGATTTAGTAAATTTTGTTTTTGAAAAAAATTGTAACTATTTACACCTTTGTAAATTAGTAATTTATTTCATTAAGTGTTTCCATTCTCTCAAGCAAAGGTGGAAGATTATTCTTACTGGTTGTGAGCGACTAGGGAAGTGATATCAAAATAAAAACTGCATCTACGAAAATAATTTATTTCAACGACATTCTTCAAATTTCCACAATAAAACGCTGAAAAGTTTCTTATTTCATTGCAAAAATCCAAATTTCTTGGATGTATGTAAATTAATGCATAATGATAACGCTATGATAATGATACTAAAAAATTAGGTGATGCAATACATCACATGCATTTCAAATGAGAATAATCACTCTGATATTTAAGTACGATTGGTGAACAACTGTACACTTCAGTCAGTCTGATAAAATTCCTCAACTGTCAATTAGGTTTCACATTTAGCCTAATTTTTATCCACTGAAATTTTGCATTCACTTAAAATAGTTCATCCACATCCAAATTACTATCACTGGTATACAAAAATTCGTACATAGAAGAAGCTAGATCGTCTATTTCTCTTTCTTTGTCAGCCTTCGGGAAGTCCATCGCTTTTCCTGTCCTTGACAAGTCCATATCTGATTCGAGCTCATCGTCCGCTACTCCTGAGAACTTATCCCTGACGTCTTTCATGATACAAGCCTCGAGCTTCTTGTGCTTGTAACATTTGAAGAAGAACATGGGACGTATGAGTTCTCTGGACAAAGGCGACTTTTCTTTGTTTACTTCAGGGACACATTGCTACAAAATAAGAAATTTTAGTGTGTTGCAAAATGTCATCTTTTTTTATATTGTGTGAGTTTGTGTCAGTAATTCTTTGGAGCTTCCACTTTTCAGGGCTTCTAGTTTGTCAAAAATAACAAATAAGTTTATATTACTGATGTCTGACGATTCATGCTTTATCATTAGATACGTTCTCGGGCTTTGCTAGCTGAGTGATCATTGCTGAAAACTTTTACTGAAAACTGTTTTTTTTTTCGAATCATAAATGTTATAAATTTGTTAACATGCACAACCAGACACTACTTTTTATATCGATATTTTTAAAATATATTCAAGCAAACCCGTTAGAGTATTTTCAGAAGTACATGGCTATCAGTTAGAGATTGTAATCAGAGTAAGGTACAAGATATTGATCTTTTATCCAATATATTAAAAAAATCTGTGGAATGTTTGTTTAGAGATATACCGAATCGACTTCAGACCAGTGGATGTAAACACAACATGGTGCAAAACCTCAAGCATCAACGGAATCATTTATTTTCCTACTAACATTCAATCCACAAACTAGCTCTCTTGGAGAAGGTTTTGCACAAGGCCTGACTATTCCTATAGACACGTCAAAGGGTCTGTAGAACATCTTTGGGCTCAGGTCTCGTACAAATCCATTGGATTGATTCTCAGACCATAGTGAGGTAACATGCAATTACTTGTGGCAAAACGCTTCAGACAAAGCTCACTAGCGTACCAGGCTTGCCTGGTGTTATCTGTACCTCACCATTAGCAACCATGGAAATACTCCTTTTCACATCTTTCTAGAGAAAGAGGCTAGATGGACAAAGTACAGAATTATGCAAATTGACAATTAAACAACACAAGTTTATGTGGAGCGTAGCAGACTACTGGTTGACTATGAAAGTCACAGCATTGTGGGGATGACGTCCAAGTTAATCCCTTCAACAGTCAACTTCAACCTGTGTTATTCCTAATACCAAGTAGAGAAGACTGGATTTTGCGGAAGGAGGAAATACTAAGAGCCAGGATTGGTAGATTTTTTTAATAAAATATGAAAAAAACTAATTCTGTATTTTTTCAATCATCCATTTTGTTTCGCAACAGGAATTATTAATTTAAATGTATTGATTCTGAAGTCTGACCCCTAGTTTATAATAATACAAAGTAAGGTAAGGTAATGCAATGCAGAGAGGTAAGGTAAGGTATCCATTTTTTGACGTTCACGAAAAAGTAAAGTATGAAGAATTGCCATAGTGATTATAGGTTTTGGTTTTTAAGGTTGGCAGGAATGCATAAACAAATATTGACATTACATTCCATTGGCATAATTTTGATAGCAGCAATCATTCATATGAAATAAATAATAACTTTCATTTGTATAATATTATAGAAGACGCATATTTTATATCATTAATTGAACAATAACCAATGATTTATGATAAAGAAAATTAAAACAAATTAATGAAGAAGGCATGACAGGTGATTGCAAAAATAATAGGGCTGCCAGAGGAGCAATGTCAAAGATATATTGAGGCTAAAATTTTCCACAGAACACCGTAAATTTCTTTAATGATTTTATGGATTGTGGTCTTTCCCAAATGGTATGCCCACGCCTCCGACTGTTGCGATAAATAACTGAAAAATTTTGTTAGATACATATTTACAATTTCAACAATTCACTTTACTGGTGTTTTATAGACAATTTCTCTTCTGGAGATATCGGTCCATATATTTTTTCAACAATGAGAGTGCTAACAATTTCACTAAATGTTCAAAAAATATTTTGTTCATTCTTGTGTACACCTGAGTCTTTCTGCTTCTCAGAATGGGTCCAACATTAAAACTCCTCCTTTTTCGTTTCTTTCTCTTGAGTAAAATATACACACTTACCATCGACACGATCGCGGCAATTTTTGTATTTATATCCATCAAAAGAAAAATCAAATTTCACAATGTGACGTTTAAGTTTATCTAGTGATATTACCTTTACACCATTCGGATATATCCGTCAAAGTTCGTAGTAGGGCGCTTTCTGATTGGTCGGAGGTAAGAACGCAACGCAGAAAGTTGAAAATAGCCGACTTGTTACCTTGCCTTGCCGACGTTACCTTACCTTACTTTTTACCTAGAACGCAAGTGTTTTCTCATAGATTCAATTTTCTTTTAAACCTTACCTCGTTACCTTGCGTTTTTATAAACTAGGGGTATGAATGTTGACGTACGAACTACTGAACGTTCTTTCCTACATAGAAAGACTGACGTGACATCTGTGGAAATGATGTCAACATGAAGAGTGGATTTCATTATAGGTAGACAACAAACAATACAGGAAGAGATGGTAAATATATGTCATAATGAAATGGAGAGAAACAACTGCCAACAGGACGTTATTTATGAAAAGCTTGGTTTAATTCTTCTGTTTACATTTTAGTTGTGTTTGGTATTTCTGTGTAGTGCGTGAGTGAATGTTCAGAAGTTGTTAAACCGAATGAAGACTAAAAAAACTTGAGATTTGCATTTGGGATTTTAATAACATTTGAAGATTTCACTTCTGAGCTAAATAGGCCGATTTTTGTTTGTTATGAAACTGACAAATTAGAACAGAATAGAAACAAATTAGGTAGGTGAGTATATTTTGTTTTCTTACATGAAAAACTAAATTTTTGAAATAAAATCATCCAGTAGCCTTATGAAAGTAAATCCCAAAAAAATTTATTATCATAACAAAATAACAGAGAAATACCTAATAAATTTTAAAATAATTTGATGAATAAAATTTTGAATGGGTTGTAGATACCTTGCTCTTGATAAATACACATTTAATGTACTTGTGATGCACTGTTTGGAACCTTTGGCGTAGTAATTAATATTACTGGAGTTTTTTTATCAACACCAAATTATTATTTTTTATTTTAACACCTCGACACGTGACCATCTTCAAGAAGAAGATTAATCTTTCTCTTCAAGATTAATCTTCCTCTTCAAGGAAGATTAACACCCCGACGCATGTTTATTGTGTCGGGGTGTTAAAATAACGGTTTGGTGTTGGGAAAAACTCCAGTAATATTCAGACATTGAATGAATTAATTAGAGTTTTTGTATATTATATTTTAATTTAAGGAAAACCTTTTCTAGTTTTCTATTGATTACTAAACAATATGTTGATTTTTTTTTTACTGAAGTGTTTTACCATTCCTGTTATAACGGTTAACATTTTATATATTCTGGTAATTTGTTGATTCCCACATCGAAATAGAAATTTACTCATTGAACTTCTCCTGCCTTTATAAATCATCAAAATCACATCTTTTGTTTCTCATATGAGTTTATTACTCGTAGATATTTTGCATGATAGTAAATATATAATCACTATAAAATCGGACCATAGATCAATTTCAACAATTACCAAAAAAAATATTTATTCAATAATATTGATACTGATATGTAAATTGATTGCTAAGATTGTAAAAAAGGTATACTTACCTGAATGAAAATGTATTTATCAAAAGCAATTCAAACAAATTCAAACATTATTACATGACTTGTTAAGGATGAAACTAGACAACATTGATTTGATTAAAATAAAATATTTTCAATAAACTTGACAAAAATAATAAATATAATTCAACTAAAAATGCCCTTACCTACTGGATGAATGAAAGTTACTTATTTAAAATTTTGAAATGTATGAGAATATGTATATGGTTTTCTTTTTTTAAATCCATCTTTGTCAGACTCGACCTGCAACATTTTCTACCTGCAAGGTTTATTTCTCATTTCACGAAAAAAATATAAACCTAATAGAATTTTTCCAGTAACTGTATCCATTTTAACTGCAGTGAATACCATATGTTATTTTTTATATCAAGGTAAGCTTTCATTTGAGTGAATATATTTTATGAGCTCCCCTGATAATGTGAAATGAAAAACTTTGTGGCAAATCCCTACTTTCTGTGGTTTCAAAGTTTACTTTCTTACGAAATAAATTATGGAAATAAAAATAATTCAAAGAATTCTTTGAAAAATTTTATGTCTCTTTCAACAGTTGAGGTCATTTAGAAATCTGTTTTAATTTTATTTTCGAAATTCGTTTTATTGATTAAGAAACTGAGACGAAAAATACAGGCTGCTTATACAAAAAATTTGAACTCGAACTTGCACTGTTTACATTGTTAAATATCAACTGGTCTATTATTTTTAATAAATACCTTTAATACTGAAAATGTTGTTTAGAAAGCAATTGTCAGCGCCGAAAAGTAACTAATTTTAATCCTAGTTTGATTCCCAAGAGGAACATGACAAACTTCATTTAGTTACTATCCGGTAATAGAAAGCATTTTTTCCTTGATTCAGAATTGACAATTATTCACTAACACATTAAATGAGGTTGCTTTATGATGATTTCCTCATGTGCCTTTTTGTTCATGATATTTTTCTCAAATTGATTACGTAGAGTATGACTTATACAATACTGGTGTCACATTTTCAATTCTTTCAAATTTTCATTTGAAAAATCGTTAACTTGTAAATAAGCAACACATAGTATTTGGCCTACACTCGACAATAATAAAACCCACATGCGGATTATGCATTGAACTCATGTGTTATTTGTGAAGTCTTACGTAATTTCAACATGAGTTTAATGGGTTTTTAATCTCTATTTCAATGTAACTGCTAGTTTTCAGGGTTTTACGTTTGTGACTTGAAAAATAATGAAAAGTTTACACCCTGTGAGAAATATTACACTATAGTATAGTATTGTAGTATATTATAGTGTTCCATGTAAGTGAAATAATACCTCTTTTATATACGAAAGTTGGCCTGAAATTGACGTAGAAAAATGCATTTGTCCAACAAAAAGTATTGTATAGTAAAACACGCGTAGCGGTCAGCGTTGCCGTGTGAAAATCTCACAATAAATAAAGAAGTAATACTTAAATACTTTCAATAAAATCCAAATGAAGATTTTGGACTAACATATAAACATATAAATGGTACAATGTGAAAAAAAATAAAAATTTTAATGGAAAACTTTATACAGGTTTAGATAGGGCAAACTCGATAAGTTACTGCGTAACATACTTTAAAATACATTTTATGTGGAGTAGTACTTTATTATACTTCTATAGGAATGGAGGCTGGCATTAATGTGTTGGTTGGTTTCCGGGTTATGCCGTGGTTTTCTTTGGTTACTATTTCCGATCATTTCAACTGCAACTGCGGCAGTCATCTTCAGTGACGTGGTCGAAGTACTCTTCTTGATGTATCAACTGAAACAGATTTAGTTGATACGTCAAGAAGAGTGCTCATTTTTTTAGTATGTACATAAACAATGAACAACCGATGGTCAATCAACTGATAACTTGAATTATTATTATCTCATCTATCTGTTTGATGAAAGTCTGGAGAAAATGCAATACGCTGTATTTTAAATGTGTATTGTTCAAAAACCAAAAAAAAATTTAAACTAAATTTTGAAATATTTGACCCTTCATTTCAGTATTGTTTGACAAGTTAATAAAATTTTGTGAAAGTACATTTTTTGTCATAATGAGGCAATTTTCGTTCTTGATTTCCTTATCAAGATCACGAGAGATGAATATCGTAACACCTTGTTGACGCAAAGAAAAATAAATAAATTTATCTTCAACCCACATAGCGTTTGTTTATTCGATGCAAATAACATTTTATATTTTCACGCAGGTGAAAATTGTGTACAGAATATTTACAGTACAGTGTGTGTTTTGTTATCTAGTCATGTATTAAACAGCGAATAGCTGAAGGTTGTTATTCGATCAGAGGGTCATTCACATTTTATAGTTTCAGTTGTGTTCCATTTGAACCCAATCTGTCATTAACGTATATTAAACATCCGATTGGTAGTTTCTCTCTTCTCTTGAGTAAAAAGTAAACAATCTTATGTTGACCTAAAAGAGATTTTCATTCTGCATCGAAATATTTTTTTTGTATACATTTCAAAATAATGATTACGATTGAAAATTACTTACACGATTCCAAAATTACAATTTTTTCTGGGTATAAACTAGTTGTATTCTTTTATTCATCTCAAAGTTGTAAATGATGCGTTGATAGAGCTAAATAAGAACATCCTCATACGAGTCCTCCGAGGAGTCCTCATATAATTATGATTTTTCAACCTTTCAAATAATCCTATTCTTTAAATCGTAAAAAAATACGAAAATCTACTATCCTTCAAGTCAGAAGTTAATTTGAAAATTTAAACAAAATGTGGAATTTACAATATTTCTACAATATTATAAATAAATATCTGAATAATATTAATAATATATTTCACAAGGAAGTTATTCAAATTTCATCATTTTGAAGAGGATTTGTGTCGGAAATACAAGATTTTATTCTATCGGTGAAAACAAATCAGAAAATTATTCAAAAATGTTAACCAAATCTATAGATTTGAATACTTACAATTATTTTTACCTACATGTAAAATATTGTATGAATTGATACAAACCGTTCTTTTTTGAAATATTCCTGAACTACTCATTGAAACTAGTGGGACAAAAGATGAGAACGCAAAAAACAGTTTAAAAAACCGAAGTTTTCGGAAGTGGATTCAATAGTTACTCAAGGGTTCACCTACCTGTGACAAACCTCACTATTTCTGAAGGTTCACGTTCAGGTATGCCGGTCAGCTAATGAAAACAATCAACCGTGAATTTAGATCGAAAGATACGTTTCAGTCACAGTTTGAGATTTTTAAATCAAACCAACCAACAAATAATCGCATACAAGCTTGGTATCCCTATACATTTCAATATTCTGATACAATATTTTCGTCCAAAGTGTTCTCTATTACAGAAAATTACTGAAATGCTTATGCAGGTCAATTAGTATTTTCTGTGTTTTTTTATATTTTCTACTTAATTTTTTTGACGAATCTGTAATATATGGCTCTATACTCTATTTCATAATAGTGAAATGTAATGAATGGTCGTCATAAATGCAAAACTATAACAGAGTGCTCAAACAAAATTTTGCACTTCCCTTACGATTTGCTACAGCCGTTATAGGCGTGTTTTTAATACTTTATCGGGTCCACAGTATTTGTATCGCGAACAAAAGATTTTATGAGCTTTTGGGTCGTTTTATACCTGCAGTGGCATGTGATTGGGTACTTGATTGAAAATAATTGTTAGAACTTATAACTATGTTTATTTATTTATTTATACACAGTTTATATTGTTATAACAATTAAAATTGTTATAACAATATGAACTGGTCTTGGTCGGTAGCCGGGTGCTTTGTTCACTCGAGTCAATCGGCCGATGTGTGATTCGATGGTTCAATCCCCAGGCTGAACGATCGATTTTCACTTGCTATCGTCCAACTCGTGTTAGGAATTACACGTTAAAAGGTAAGACCCCGTTAGTCCTTAGCTCGCACAAGTTTCAACTTCTGAGGGTTGTCGTTCGTAGGGGTGCGATAGCTGGTTAACGGAAAAAACATTTTTTAAGATAACATTTTAATTTAAAATATTTACATAATAATAAATAGGTATGACTAAGTTAGGTTAGGTAGGTATGGCTAGGTTAGGTTAGGTATAAGCAAAAATTATGGTGTGTTACCATCAGATAAATCCGATGAATCTTTGTCGAATGATATGATGTCCTCCTCTTTCATAATATGTTCAATACATTTTCGGGATCGCTATTTTTTACGTGTTTCTTCTTGCAACGAAACGCTTTACTTGAGCCCAAACGAGTTCAATGGGATCGAGCTCGAAATGATAAGTAGGCAAACGCAGACACTTTCTGTGCCATTTTGTTGATTACATTTTTCGTTAAACAAGCTTTGTGAGACATATTGTGGACAATAGTTTTTTAACCATACTTTTATCAAATGGTATGTTTTTTGTCAAACCCACTCAATTATATATCATCTTTTCTGCACGCATTAGTTGGCATTCTTTCAACTTTTTGTGAATGTTACTAGTACCTAGTACGTACCTATGCGAAGGATTGGGGTGTATGAGTGCATCATATATATTAAGAATAATAATCTTTTCGTTAACATTTCCATATTTGTTTATTCGTTTTACTGGAGAGAAAAGTAAAGTAGCCATTTTAATTCACCACTGAGTATAATTTACTAATAACGACACTGATTAAGATGTAAGGGCTTTATCATTAATTGATATTCTACAGATAATAAAACACCCAAGTAAATCAGTATTAGATCGAATCGAATCATGACGTCTTCCTGTTTTCCCTCGAAAATTAACTCAACCATGTATATTATATCTTAAATAGGGAATCAGCTATCGTCTGGCGTTGCATAGTTCCACTTGAAAGTTAGAAGCACAACAAATTTGCATAAAAAGGTTGGGCTGGCAGTCAAAACAATTTCTGGTAACAATGTAGTAAATGGAGTGAAATTGCTATTTCTGAAATATCATATCGAAAACAATACATATAGTTCAAGTAAACGATATAATGCAACCTACGTTTCAACAGCTCCCCTTTTATTATATAGTTAGGGAGCTAACTAATTTCGTTATTCAATAATCATTTCTGATTATAATCATTA
>WOGO01009175.1:0-10322 GCA_015342085.1 Leptinotarsa defecta
AATATCTGCTTCAGTTATTCTAACCTCTGCGGAGACGTCACATGAATCCTCTTTTCAATCTATTTTGAAAAAAGACCTAGCTACTTCGCCGGGTAACTTCTTCTCTAGTGGTTGTAATTATCTTATCAAGTATCTGGTAAAATATTCCATACGAATTCGTATATCGATCAAAAATTTCTGATTTGTCTGCACTTGTACACAATTTTTTCCTAGATTTGGTGACATAGCAGAGCAATTAACTAACGGTTTAAAAAGATTTCAATGATTTTTCATTATACAGTATTTGGGTCTTAAAATTACCTGCACATATTTTAAAGGATATCTTTCCGAGACACACAATTTGGTGGATCAATAGCTGTTTTTTGGCTTATCGAATACTACGTTGTTAGTCAAACGGCATTCGTCAAAAAAACTGTTGTTTTTATAATAACTGTTGGAAAAAAGTTTCTTGGGTTTCCACTTTATACAAAAATTGTGGAGAAATATTAAAAGTTTCTGGCAAGATGGAGGAGCTTTTTACACGAAGTAATCTATATTTGAAAAATTGCTGGTAAGAATACAATTTGAAATAATTTTTTATTGAACATGTGAATTGCTGAATCCTCAATATTTTATGTCAAGTAATTTTCGACAGCACACATTTGAAAAAAGATATGAATTTGATATTGGCCAATACCGTAAAGATTCAGGTTGTATTCAGCACTTTGTTTTGTATTGTTATTTTTTGTTTTGAATTCAGTTTATGAGACACATAAATTTCAATAAAACAACTGGAAACAATCATAAAATGCTGAAAATATAATTTATATACCCAGTAGATAATATGAGAAATCCATATATCATTTTCATTGATTTGACATCAGTATCTGTGTATTATTATATAACAATCTGATGATATAGTTTTGAGTTCAATAGATATTTTGAAAAACATATTCTGATGGTGAAGAACAATAATCTGACTGAAGAGTGAAATAAAACCATCCAGTGATAATGTGGTAATAATATACATTTTCAGTGATGATTTACAATTATTTACCTGAATCAATCCACTTTCTCAAGTGGATTGATTCCGGTAACATTTGTTATTTCAGGTATATATTGCCGGTACCTGACTCCATTATTGTATATTGAAAGACTTGTTTCCACAAAACATATCAGTTCACCTGAGAATGGTTTAAAGAACCTGAAATAACAAATATTGCCTGAATTCAGTTCACATTTGTTAGTTCGAGTACAAATGTTACCTGTATTCGGTTAACATTTGTTATTTAAGGTACTTATTGTAATTACCTATCATTGTATCATTGTTTATTTGATGACAAAATGAATCAGTTTACTTGAGAATGGTTTAACAAAGTGAAACAAATAAAAAACTCAGTAAAAATCAAACAAAAGTCATCTTCTTTAAGCTATAGTCAATATAAATTTCTACAAAATGAATAAGTCATCAATAGAACAAACTTGTGAGAGGTGTTAACAAAAAGTTTCTATCAAATTGTTTGATGCAAAGATAATATGTAGAACTGGGGTATTGTAGATAACTTTTCTATCTCAAAAGTTGCATTTCTTCAAGAAGGACATACATATTTCAACAATAATATTGACATTTTTGACTGTGTTAGGAATCACACGTTAAAAGGTAAGACCTCGTTAATCCTTAGCTCGCACAAGTGTCTACTTCTGAAGGTTGTCGTTCATAGGGGTGCGACAGCTGGTTAACGAAAAAACAGTTTGGACTGACAGCACTTCCTTTAAAATATTTGAGGGTTAGGATAATGGCACATTTGTAGCGGTTTTCATTTTCTGTATACGAATATATGAATTTTTCAATTTTTGTTTTAAATATCACAAAAAAGTACTGCGCAAAATTTTTATGAATTCATATCCGGAACGTATAAGAAACTAGTCATTACCTTGTTGGCTGTTCTTCCTCGTAGTTTTCTTCTCCTTCATCCAAGGATACTCGGGCACATTAACCCCGGGTGACCCCATCCCGTGCGGCACGTCCATGGGAAACCCCCCGGCTGGCGGAGTGTGCTGCGGACTCATCGGCGGCCCATGGGGAAGCTCCCCAGAAAGATGCGGCAACGCGGTCATGAAATCGGCCATCGAAGGCTGACTGTTGATGAACCCGGTCTCATTGCAGCCTTCGAGAGGCTGGGACAACCAGAAGGTCCCGCTCCCGCCGGCCGCAGCACCTTCCGGAGTGTTGGACCTCGTCTTCACAGTTACGAACTCGTCTTCCTCCAGGTGTCCCGTCGGCATCCGGATCTGGTGCTTGATTCTCATTTACCGGAAGCAGTCTTCGTGGCACTCAACATCACAACATCCGGCGAACACTAGGTCCTGCAACGCACAGTATCCGGCGAGCACTAGGTCCTGGATGCGGCCGCGGGAAACGTGTGGAAAACCGCGAAATTCAAGCGATCCTCCACGAGAAATAGGAAACGATTGTTACGTGTCCGATCGTAGTTACTGTTAGTGACGGTTGTTTTTGTTTCTTTCTCATTGAGGAGGACGATAGGTGGTCACGTGGCCGGGGCAGGGCCAATCGCAGCGCGGCGCGAGCAGCTTTGTGGGCCGGCTCTGGTCACAAGGAGGCGGGCGCTAGGTTCGCATGACGACCTGTCTGGCAGGTAAAAATTCTGTAAAAAATACCTGATCCGAACGAATGCATTTCAATCCTGAAATCACTATGACCGCCGAGGTTATTATGTTAATTCGCGGGCATTCATGCTAATTTGGAGACGAACGCGGGCTTTTTCATTTTCCGAGGATCTCGAAGATCAGTCGAACAAATTATATGGTCATGGATAATAACAGATTGAAGGAGAGACAGGAATGCAGTGATACCACCGCTCTGCGCCGTTAAATATAGAGGGACGACAGGCGTCTCGACGATTGACGACGCGCGCCTCGGGGATAGCCTGGAGGGGCGTAAGTATCAGATACTATTTCATGCGTTTTCATATTTTTATATTACTCGAATTGGCGGTTGCCAATTAAAATATACAACTCCGGTTGGTTTTACTCTAATTTTCATATTACACTCATATTATTTGATTTCATAACATGATGGTGAGTATTTTTCCACCAGACACACACAGCCCACCACTACAATGAAAAGTCACATATTTTTTATCCTCAAATGAAGAAATGTTTAAAACACATACATTTATATACCACCCTCTAGCATAAAATATACCAAATATTGTGTGAAAAATTGGTTCTTTATTTTTTAAGACTTTTCTTTCACATACCTACGTCCTTCTCGCCTCTGAAAAAATGTTCACTGATATTTACTGTACAATTTCATAATGAAACATTATAAAAATGGAATATATTCAATAAAATGTCGTCCAAGAACATAAATCCATTTTATCACAATAGATTTATTTGACAATTAGCAGCCGTTATTGATACAGACCAAAAAATTTAGCCATTCTAGTGATGAAATTTCCACGAGTAGGATTCATAATTGAAATTTTTGTGCATAAAGATCTTTCATGAACTAAATAATTACCCAGTGGTTACCTATTGTTTACTATAGCGATATGAACACCCTGTGGAATTTACTATAACAGAAAATGTCAAATATTCAGTCTGGATACAGATATCAAGTTAGCTTTGGATATTGAAACGGCAACTGATTCATTTGGTTAAATAATAATATTAGTATATAACAAGATTTTCAGGAACAGTCAAAAAAACGTCCAAGGATTTCCTACTCGATGAATGTACCCATTATAATTCCTAAACTCAAAATAAAAATTTGTTTACGACTGAAGGAAAGAGAGCAACATCAATATTTTGACTCTTCATTCAAAACAAATAAAATATTAATGAAGGACCTAATATAATCAAATTCTCAAAAAGGCCTCCAATTCATAATTCCTTATTTTTTTCTTTCACTGACAAGGGAGAAAATTGCCAAGTTTTTGGAAAAAGTTTTTTGCTTTCTATATATACTTTACCATCCTTGAACAGAAAATGTAGAAAACTTTCAAAGAAAGAGGGAAAAATAATTAAAAGAAAAGCTATTAATGGTGTACTTCGAGGTTCCTAGACGAACCACTTATTTTGCGTATCAACATCTTTTTGAAAAACATAACAAGACGAAACACTTATTTCTTTCATAAAATTACACCTCTGTAATCAAAGAAGTGCTAACTTCTTTCGTAACATCACAGCATGTAATGTTATCAAAATGAGAGCTTATTCTTGTAATATTATCCAAACTGGTGCTGATGTGTTGATGAGGCAAGTGCAGTGTCCCGAAACTTCGAAGTATTCGACAGAGAATGATAGTCTTCTATGTAGATAGCATTTTATTTCAATACTCTTTCAAATGTTATATTGTTTAGAATATTCCATAACGAATGTTTGGAGTACAAACTGGATAGGAAACATCTATTTTCGTGTAATTCAATGTTCATATAAAAGTAATTGTTTCGAAACGATTTTTTCTTTTGTATAATTCAATGATCGTGTGAGAATAGTTGTTTCTGAAAGGTTTTTTCTGCCAGTTTATATCTGGAAGGAACTTCTGTGTATGCACTACATATATTTGAAAATTAGAAACTTAAGAAAGTTTTACAAAAATTTCATGTGAAACGGTTTTATTGAAAAAAATAAAGATAATAATGATGTGGAAGGTCCTAGATAGCAGTCATCATACCACTCTCCTCGTTGAGCGTAGCGTAACCTGAATAAATTTGTAAATATTACGCCCAACGATTTTATAATTTTTTTATCTGATCAATACCGTAGATTGCTGAGGAAAATGGTGTGACGACCGCTACTTAGGACCTTCCAAATAATTTTTTAGCTCTCAGTACATTTTATCATTATTATCTTCTTTTTTCAATGAAACCGGTTAACATTTTTTTCTTTTTTCATTTCTCCCTTCCTCTCGAAGTTTGCCACATTTTTCATAAGATATGGAAGAAGTAGATATCCATAAAACTTTCTTCAAAAAAATCCCTACAGTATGCCTCAAGTGCTGCAAATCAGCCAGAGACATGTTATTTGTATATTTGTAGGTGATTATTTGCTGTATTCATTCAACAAATGCTCAATTTTCCAGGGGAATTCCAATAACGAAATGAATTATCAAGTTCGAAAAACATAATAAATATTGGCCAAAATATCAAATATAGTCAGTCAAACTACGATAAACAAGAAATTGTTTTCACTATATTTCCATATTATTTTATACAGGGATTTGAACAAAAAGCAATAATGAACACCACAAATATTCATAAAACACTTTTGATTTATATTTGTATTCTTCTCTTGTAGGACACTTCTTTCAGAAACTCATACATATGAAAATATCATAACTACAAAAGCAATTTCGAGTAGCATACTGTTCATCGAAGTATATACTAATCATAATTTTTTTATATGAAAAACTAGTTTCTTCTCAGGTCCAATAGTGAAATTAATTCATATACAAATTTGTCTGGAAAGTTCATTAGATGATATACTTATTCCAATAATCACGATATATTAGTGATACATACACGTTCATTTCAATCCAATCTCTTTTGTTTTTGTTTGGTAGAGTAGATGATTAATGAAGGCTGCAAGTTCTGTTTCTCATGATTATAATAACAGGTTTCAACTGTTTTATTCTCAGCATCTACAATACTTGATATTATAATTTCACGTTGATTCCGAGCTGACTTTGAAGTTGCCATTGAACCATAATAGAATCTGAAAATTTTAGTACCAAGTGATTTTGATATTTCTGATTTTTTGAAGCCATCTTCATCTTCTGTGTAATGTTATCATCTTAAACATTGATATTAATCTTGGAATCAATTAAAAATTCACATTTCAATATTTCCTGTACTCCAAAAACAAAACTGGAGGTTTTTGATTATGGAGAAAGTTAAGTACATAATATCACTTCTTTCCATTGCAAGGGTTACCTATTACATCGGGGCCAATACTTTTCTTTTCAATACCTAATACTAAATTGAAGTGAAGAGTTTGTGGTTACAGTCAAAATTAAAGTGAATGATCTCTGTTTTTTAATTTACTCACTTTTCTAATTCACGAATAATCTGTTATGTGGTGTATGGGTTGGCCGTAAATATGAATATTGACAATATAACTGCAGAAATAACAACAATACTTTTGAATTTCATAAGTTCGGACTTCCATTACTTAATATTATATGAAATGATTCGACATTCCAAAAAGAACCAATACAAATGGAAAATTAAAAAGAGTAGCAAACATAACGATTATATTAAGCGAAATAACCCTGAAATGAAATAACAGTGAAATGAAATGCAAGTAAAAAATAGAACAATTAAACAAAAAGACGATTGTGGATACTAAAAATCGAAACTTCGTGAAGTTACTTGGCTTGGAATCTCTAACTATTTTTATTTTTTGTTTAATTGTTCCATTCCTTAGTTGTATTTTATTTCATTGTAATTTCACTTCAGGGTTTTTCTGCTCGATATAACTGTTATTTTCAGCTATGCTTTTAAATATTCCATTTGCACTGGTTCTTTTCAAATCATGTTATACAATATTAAACAGTGGAAGTCCGAATATTACTGCAGCTTTTTCCTAACACCAAACCGTTATTTTAACACCTCGACATGTGTTTCAATCACCAAGTGATCATCATCAAAGTGAATGATCAAACTGAGTTTAATCTTCTTGAAGATGATCACTTGGTGATCGAAACACGTGTCGAGATGTTGAAATAACAGTTTGGTGTTGGAATAACCAAACCGTTACCAAAATAATAATCTCTCCCAACTACCTAAGCAGTAGGGTAGGGCAAACGTCTACTTCCCCGGCTAATACCACGCTGGATATTGAATTATATCTGACAGAAATTTATGCAAGATTCCTTACAGAGGCTAGTCTCGCAGGTGTTCATCGTTCATCCAGCAGCAGGACCATGCTGAAATTATTCAAATAGATTACCTGTAAACCGCGGTTTCGAATTATTACCTCTCGTTAATACCTCGTTATTACCTCTCGTTAAAATTACCTTCAGCGTTAAATATGTTCTGTTACTTGCTTCTTTGATGAATTTGTTGATCTGATCGCTGTAAAAGACTTCTGATTTAGTTACTCTTTCATATCCATCCATTTTGAAGACAAATCATAAACGTTTTGTTACCAGGACTTTGAATTATCAGGCGATAATTGTGCTGTAGCAGCACAACAGGAAATTTCATAAGGCACATTCTCAAACTCACTATTGCTGTTGATTTCTATAGTTTATTGCGATAATTGCGAAAAAAACCTTGCAAACTTTCAAATATCAAAATGACAACTAATTTCATATCAAATAGCTATCAATCGTCGTTTCACTGTATGGTAATGATCAACTGCATTGATCAAAACCATACCTACCAAAATTTTCATGTTTACAATGACAACAACGATGTGATTTTTTTCGGACTGGCCGGAAAATGCTATTTTCACAGAGAAAAAGTGTCCGGGAAGTGGAAACTTTTCCGACCGTTGCCAAAAAACGTTTTTCAAGCAGAAAGTCTTTATCACCCTCTCAATAAATTAAAATCAGGTATCGAATCCTATTTTGTTTAGTGTCATGAAATCTTATTGACTCATACAACCATTTTTTTCAAGTATTCTTGAAATTCTATTAAATTTTCAATTGATATTCAAGAAGTGCAAGGTTCTCAATTCCATCATTATAATTCTCCTGGTTTTTTTTTATCTCTGAACGTTATTGACAGCTAGAGCTTCGCTAATTGATATATAGGTAATCATTTTTCCACAAATGTGACATCAATTAATATGACATTAAGAGTTGTTGAAATCAGGTGATTTATTGCATCAAAATCAGAAAATCATAAAATCATAATATCAACACAAAATAAATGTTCATCATTAACCTTTGAGTGAATGATTCCGAGCTAATTAAAATAAACACTTCATTGATGGTGGTGATTTTAATTACTGTCATTATTGTTGCTAGCTGCCAGTATTTTTATTCATTACTTTTTGAGTGAGGAAGGACATAAATTGTCAATTGTAGCTTAAATTAGGTAAAAAAAAACTTATTAATACAGTTTTACAAAAACCGCGACACGTGTTACACTATACAATAGCTTCCTTAAGCAAGTGAGTTTATGCTTGAGGAAGTTATTGTATAGCGAATCACGTGTCGCAGCTTTTGTAAAACACTTTATAGTGAAAATCATACAATAAACTGTATTGATTGGTTTTTTAATATGGATTTTCATCAAGTATCGGTCAGTTCTATTCAATTATTACATTAGCTAATTTTTTCAGGTTGGTACAAAGCCATTTGGTATACTGCATATTGCCAAAATGGAAAGAATCAATAGATAACGGACATTATATGATAGTCATATTTTTACATCTTGAAAGAGCTTTTGAAACAATTGATCGTCACATATTACTAAATAAACTACAAAGAATTGGTATCAGGGAATCTGTTTTGTTATGGCTGACTGATTATTTACCACAACCCAAACAGGTAACCAAAATAAAGGATTCAGTGTCATCCTCTCACGATATCATTTTCGGGGTACCTCAGGGGAGTGCTTTGGGACCTATATTATTTTCAATCTACCTGAATGATACGGATACCATCCATGGTTGTGATTTCATGAACCTTTTTGCAGACGACACTTTGTTATCAATTTCAGAAGATAATATAGAAACAGTAGCTTATGAAATGGCCTCTCGGAGGCCATTATTTAACTTGATAATAGCTGTGTGTTGCGCTACTGTTCCAAAGGCAAAAAAACAGCAAAACTGCGAGAATCCGCCCTGAAGGCCTACTAATAGTCCTATGACTTTTAGGTCACCACTTATACGTATAACTTATTGCATTTGGAATGAGTGACATACTTTCGTGTGTTTCCTTCATGGCAACTGCATGTGCAAGAGCAAGAGGAATAGAGGGTCATTATGGAACAGAACGGCTTTTGAACTTGTTTCAGATATTGTGTGCCTAGATTTTAAACAATTTCCTCAATTTAGGGGCAAAGCTAACTTGGAATGTCGTGTTCACTAAATTTTTGTGATAAAAATTAAATCATAACTCAAAATGCTCACGTGTTAGGAAATTTTTACTTCCATTTTCGCATTCAGGGACCAAAAATCAACAAAGAACTACCTTTGGTATTACAGTCGTAAATTGGCTGTAAACTAGTGTTATTACCTATTATTTCGAATGAAGTGGTGGTGAATATCATGATAAAAGACAATTTACTGTTCGAAATAAGATGGTCCTAAATTGTTCAGTATTTTGTAAACGAAAATTATAGTCTTTAGGAAATGCATTGCCAATTTGAAACATTAAGCATTATAGTTATAGGGGTATCTCTATAGCACTTCAAAACAATCCTCATACCAGGATTCTGAAGTTTTAGGAGTTGGGACAATTTATTCTGATTGAATAGATATAGGATAGAGGAACAGTAGTCAAAGTGTGGCTTGTGAACTGTGATAATTGACTCGTTTGGAAGAGTATGAGCAATTCTAGAGAAAAAGAATAATTTTTTGAAAATGTTTTTATGAGTACACTCGAAATGTTCATCAAATGATAGAGTGTTATCCATCAAGAATCCCAGATATTTACTTGAATCCACTACTTTAGTTCTTTCATCATTAATGCTGAGGTTAATAATTTTTTAGTCCATTTGGCTGTATTTAAATTTGGTGGTGATTACCATCGCTTTTGTTTTCAATACATTCAGCTTCAGTTCATTCACTTTTAAATAATTGTTGACTCTTGCTAGAGTATTATTCATTTTTTGTATAGCTATTTGGAGGTTCACATCGCTATAATATGCCAATAGAATATCTTCAGCAAGTTCCTAAATTCAAAATCAACAAACAATGGCATGTCATTTAAATATAGTATGAGTGACACATGTGCCATTTGATTATATGACTATCATAATTCAAAGCTCAGAGGAGGAGGAAGAATCATTTTTATCACAACGAACAGATCAGAGTTTAAATTGAAAGTCAGGTTCCTTGTCTCAATAAAAAATCACAACAGTTTGATGACTTTGCCTATCAGTACCCGAGCACCAATAATTAATATGGGTGTACGCATTGATTTTCTACGCCCATGGATTTGTAATGAAAGAGGAATGTACGAGTATACCGACTGATTTAGAATTTTATGCTGTGTGCCTGTCTAGGATTTTGCAGATACCGTTTTGTGATAATACTGAACGTTATTCGATTGTTTAAAAATTGGGTTACTTGTATGCTGTTGCAATTCTTAACTTTACATATTGCCAAATGATAATAAAAACATGGCAAATTTTTGGTATCAA
>WOGO01009176.1:0-10321 GCA_015342085.1 Leptinotarsa defecta
GATTAATAGTAAACTAATCTGTTATAGCTATTAATCAGACCTGTGTTGAACTTACTCACACCCTCCCGTATCAAACTGAGCAGCCTATCAGCAAAAGTTGTTGGCATCCCAAATTTTGAATTATTAAATTTGCCTTTTCAAAATTTGGGGGGTTACACATTTTGGCGCACGTAACGTGGGGCTCCGGAAAACTTGACTATTCACTTTTCCTTACCTATACTAGCTTGGTGGAAGACTTAATAAATTTTATCTATTTGAACAACATTGACATATCTGATGATATAATATATATCTATATCTCTCGTATCCATCTTTGATATTTTGTTATTTTCTTGCATTGCTTATATCATATATATCATAACTTATTGCATATACCTGTATTGAACTGAACGTTGATTTTGAAGTATTCCGAGTACCATCTTAGTGACTTTATCTTTATCTTGTATCTTACATTCAATATGGATCCGAATCACTTGAAGATTAATGAATTGTCTTATGAGCTTCGCATTCGAGGTATCGAACCAACTGGTAATGTAGACTCGAAACGGAAAATTTTGAGAGGATTGTTAAGTCAAGAAAATGCTAATCGAAGTTTTCAGAGTGGTTTTGTAGCTCCTACTTCGAATGATATTGAGGTAACTCAAATGAGAGAAACCATTGATGACTTGAAAACCATTATCTCTTCATTTAGTGGATCAAAGGAAGATCCTACTTTCAAAAGAATTTCTAGTCGATTGGCTCATTTGTCAAATCGTTTTCACTTGTTCAAAGCTGCCGATGAAGCAGAGGAAGCTGCTAGAAAAGTGATACAGTTTCTAATATTGGAATTAGAAGCTGATTTTGATTTGAAAGTATCTCCCAGTACCTCTACCCCCACTCAACTAGGTAGTTTTTCTCAAACACCTTCTTGTGTACATACATTTTCTCATAAATCAGTATCTCCATATAAATGGAATCTATTTTTTACTGGATCAAATCAGAAAGAATCAGTTAATTCCTTTCTTGAAAAAGTTGAATTGTTACGTGAAGCTCGAGGAGTTTCGAAGCAAGAACTTTTTCAGTCTGCCTGTGATCTTTTCAAAGGTTCTGCCTGGACATGGTTTGTGAACAAGAAAAGTAATTTCAATAATTGGGATGATCTTGTACAAGAATTAAAAAAAGATTTTCTACCTTACTTTTATGAAGAAGATCTAGAAAGAGAAATAAATTCTAGGACCCAAGGTGCTAACGAAAGAGTATCCTTATATATTTCCTCCATGGAAGGTCTCTTCAACAGGTTGACTACCAAACCTGATGAGGAAACCCGTGTAAAAAAAATTCGTAGGAATTTATTACCATTTTTTATCTCTCACTTAGCTTTACAAGATCCCAAAAGTGTTTCTGAACTTTCTGATTTATGTAAAAAATTAGAAGAATCTTGCTTGTGGGCTGATCGTTATAAAGCACCACCCAGTCGCAGTTCTGGTTTACTAGAGCCTGATCTGAGTAGTCCCTACAGTGGAGCAAGTGCTTCCTTTCCTTCAACTTCTCATAAATCGTTTCGTGAAAAACTTTCTTCTAGTAATATCTCTACCTTGGTGAACTATCGATGTTGGAATTGTGATTTGGCTGATCATACCTATAACCAGTGTCGCAAACCCAGAACCATGTTTTGTTATGGTTGTGGTTTAAAAAATACTATTAAAAGTAGGTGTCTTAACTGCCGTTCAAAAAATGGGAAAGTAGGTGGCGAAAACCTGGACGTCGTTACCAGTCAAACCAAAAGTCCAGAAACCAAGTCAGTCAACTCCCAATCCAAAAAGTCGAACAAAAAGCAAAGCAAACAGGGTCATTAAAAACATCTTTATGGGAATGGCAAAATTGGTTATCATTTGTGAAAAATTTCTTATCTCCTGTAAATATTAATCCTATATTTGTGAAGAAACCCAATGACAATCGTCCTTACCTTAATGTTGAAATTTTTGGTCAGAAAATTCTTGCTCTTGCTGATACCGGTAGTACATCTTCTATCATAGGTTCTACAGGTTTTCATCTCTTGCAGAAATTCAATCTCTCTATTCGGTATGAATCTATCGTTCATGTTACCACTGCTGATGGTAAGCCTCAAGATTTTCTTGGATATATTTTAGTTCCTATTTCTCTCAATGGTGTTTCAAAAGAATTGAAAATTCTTATTATTCCTTCAGTAACTCACACTCTTATCTTAGGAATGGATTTTTTTGAGCTTTTTTGTATTAACGCTAACTTCAGAAGCTTATCTTATTCGGTCCAATCCTCTATCTGTACAGTGAATACTATCCAACCATTCTCAGAACTATCTAATTCCCAGAAAACCGAACTTCAGGAAGTAATTGAATGTTTTAAAACCATAGCTCCCAAAGATAGACTTGGTCGCACTCATCTGTTGACTCACCATATAGATACTGGTGATTCTAAACCAATTGTTCAACGTCAATATCCTTTATCTCCTACAATGCAGGAACACTTGAACAAGGAAATTGAGGAGATGCTTAAGCTTAAGGTTATTCAACCTTCTCAATCTCCCTGGTGTAGTCCATTATGGTTGGTTCCTAAACGTTCAGGAGATTTTCGTGTGTGTTTTGATGGTAGGAAATTGAATGAAGTTACGGTCAATGATAATTATCCTATGCCTCTTATTGATAGTATTCTTAATAAATTACGAGATGCTAGATATCTTTCCTCAATTGATTTGACCAAAGCTTTTTTCCAAATTCCCTTAGACAAATCTTCTAGACAGAAAACAGCTTTTGCAGTATATGGTAAAGGTCTTTTTGAATTCACAGTTTCTCCTTTCGGTCTGAGAAATAGTCCGAAACTAATGGCACGATTGATGGATATCGTTATTGGACCTTCTTTGGCTCCATTTTGTTTCGTTTATCTCGATGACATCATTGTGGCCACCCCTACTTTTGATCTTCATATTAAAATTTTGAAGGAAGTATTTCTAAGACTCAAAAATGCCAATCTTACCATTAATCTAGATAAGTGTGAGTTCTGTCGGCCTTCTCTTGTTTATTTGGGTTTTGTTGTGGATCAACAAGGTTTGAGAACAGACCCTGAGAAAGTTTCAGCGATTGTTAATTACCCAACCCCGAAAAACACCACGGAAATCAAACGCTTGATCGGTCTTGTTAGTTGGTATCGTCGCTTTATTAAAGATTTTTCGTCAATATGCTCTCCTATATCAGATCTTCTTCATGGTCGTAAAAAAGGCCAACAAATAACTTGGACTCCTGAGGCAGAGGCTGCTTTTACGGAGATTAAGTCTCGCCTAACGTCTGCTCCAGTACTTGCTAGCCCTGACTTCACAAAACCATTTGTGATTCAGTGTGACGCTTCTGATACAGGTGTAGGAAGTATTTTGTATCAAGAATGTGACGGTATTGAACATCCCGTAGCTTACGCCAGTAAGACTCTCACTGCATGTCAGCGAAAATATACAGTTACTGAAAAGGAGCTGTTAGCTATCATTTTTGGTATAGAAAAATTTCGTAGCTATATCGAAGGCACCAAGTTCACTATTGAGACTGATCATGCTTCCCTTATTTATCTTTATAATCTATCTAACCCTTCTGGACGTTTGACTAGATGGGCAGTGAAACTTTCACAGTTTGATTTTACTATTAAACATCGAAAAGGTTCCTTGAATGTAGTTGCTGATGCTTTATCTCGTTCCATTGCTGAGGTTTCTGTTATCGATATTTCTACTTTTCAGCCTGATGCCTGGTATACGTCTTTGATAGAAAAGATCAAGACCAAACCAGAAGACTATCCTTCTTTCCGTGTCGAAAATGGTGTTATCTATAAACATATCTTTTCTTATCACAATATAGTTAGTAATCTTACCGACTGGAAAATTGTGGTACCTACTGCCAATCGACAGGAAATACTGCAATTCTACCATGATAAAGAAACTGCCGCTCATTTAGGAATATCTAAAACCCTTTCTCGTATTCTAGAACTGTATTATTGGCCTCAAGTAAGAAAAGATGTATATAAATATGTTAAGAAATGTCCGGTTTGTGCTGCTTGTAAGAGTTCTAATTTACCTAAAGCAGGTCATATGGGATCTTACAAAAATGTTAATTTTCCCTTTCAATGTATTTCTGCAGATTTGTTAGGTCCTTATCCTAGGTCCAAAAGTGGTAATCAGTATGTGTTAGTTGTTGTCGATTGGTTTACCAAATATGTCTTAGTTCATCCTATGTCTAAAGCAACCTCAAAAGGTATTATCAAGTTCATAGAGAACAATGTTTTCTTAATTTATGGAGTACCTCAAATTTTTGTCGTGGACAATGGAAGTCAATTCATTAGTAAGGAATTTAAGAAACTAATGGAAGACTATAGAGTTCAGAAAATTTGGTATAATGCTAAATATCATCCACAAGCTAATTTTGCTGAAAGAGCTAACAAAGTTATAGTTACCTCAATTCGCTGTTATATTCATGAGAATCATAAAACGTGGGATTCTTCTATCTATAAAGTTGCCCAAGCTATTAGATTAGCAAAACACGATGTGACTGAGTATTCTCCTGCTTTCTTAAATTTTGCAAGGAACATTCCTGTTACTGGAGATTTTTATGGCAAAATCTCAGAAAATGAAACTAACATCCCTACAGTCTCTGATAAGTCTCAACGAATTGATGATATTCAAGAGTTACCTAAATTATTTATTGATGTTCGCAGGAAATTACATCAAGCCTATCTTAGGAATGCTCGTCAGTATAACTTGAGAAAGCGGGAACTCACATTTCATGTTGGTGACAGACTTTGGAAGCGAAATGTAACTCTGTCTGCAGCGGGTAATAATTATTCTGCTAAACTGGCTCCTAAATTTATACCTTGTATTGTTTCTAAGGTTATATCTAATTTGGTATATGAACTAAAAGACATGGATGGTAAAGACCTAGGACGTTGGCATGTTAAGGATCTGAAATCTTCCTTTGTAGACAATGATTCAAACTTGACTGAAGAGGAGTACTTCAGTGCTGATTCTGATGATTTAGATGACTAATTACCTTTATCTTTACTTATCTTATCTATTTATCTTTCCTTGGATTTTTTTCCTATGTAGCTTTTGCTCTGTGGACGGGGGCATTAGAATTTCTCCACCATGGCATTACCAGATGTTAGGTACAAGTCCTATGACTGGCCACTTTTAGCATTTTATAACCTTCCGCTTTTGCTCTGTGGACGGGGGCATTAGAATTTCTCCACCATGGCATTACCAGATGTTAGGTACAAGTCCTATGACTGGCCACTTTTAGCATTTGATATCTTTTACATGCTTTATTTGCCATTGATAATTACTTGAAACAATTTTGGGTAATATAGGTCATGAAGTAGCTACCTCACTTTTTCCTTAGAATTGAAATTCTATATCTTTGTGCTCAAGTGGCATTTTCACGGTGATGTAGTAGTACTAATGCATTTATCCTGAATGTATACTGGTGTTGTCATTGGTATTTTCGTTATATCCTGATTATCTTCTCTTTTATGTTCTTTGTCTATAATTTGGTATCTTTACCTAATTATCTAAGTTACATTATCTTAGATTATCTTATACCTTATCTTATCTCTTTGTCGGTTCCCTGAGGGAAAAGTCGATGTCGAATGTAACTGATTGTTAATTGTTAATGAGTTATATTTGTTTTTGGAAGTATTTATCATTTGGTAATTCCATATGGAAAATTAGAGTTTCCAGAAGAATAACTTATTCAACAAATTTGAGAGATAGATTACCTATCACTTTTGTGATTTTTTCTAGATTAATATTTTGGAAATAAATCAACAAATCTTTCAAAAATTTGAGTTACAATTCACATTATTACCTTGCTCTTTTTCAATGATTTACATTGAGATTGCTGTGTCACTGAAATACAGTTTCATTGATAGTATCTTTCCTTAAGGTATTTCTTTATTGAAATTTCCTTACTATGATTTCCTGGATCGTATTTCTAGGAAGTATTGATGACTTTTGACAAGTTTTTACTTTCTTATGTCTGTAGATTTTGCTGTTGCAATGTGTGATTAGTGGCCTCATCTGTCCATAAAATTTTATAAAGAATGATTACCCCAAACGGACATAAAAATCTCGTTCTTTTAATGTGTTAATAAATTTTGGCTTTAAGGTCGCGCTGAAGCCCGTTAGTGGCGAACGGCGCAACCGGTCGGCGAGATACGTCGTTCGTGAGGCAACAGGCCACTTCAAGTCACATTTTCACTGTTCAACTAACGCGTATGGATCTTGTCGTTTGATCTTAGCTTGGTGTGGTGGGTGTAATATGGAGTGGACAAAAACATAATAACAGAGTTAATAGAATTATATAGAGCACGACCATGCTTGTGGAAAATTAAAGACCCAGAGTATATAAATAAGAATTTAAAAAGAGAAGCATATGCAGATTTTATTAAAATTATTAAAAAGCAAAAATTATGATGTAACTATAAAAGATGTTAAAACTAAAATACAAAATATCAGGAATGCTTTTCGAAGAGAGTGTAAAAAAATTGAAAATTCTAACAGAAGTGGATCAGGCACCGAAAACATTTACATACCAACGTTATGGTAAGTGTTACTAAAAAAAATTTTGTTTATTTTGTATTAAGCATTTATTTTAATTTGAGGTACTACAATTTACTGTTATTTACAAAAGATCAGGACATACCATTGACTCGCAGTCTATGTCGCAGATATTAAGTGAAAGCCAAAATGACACTATGAGCGATGAGGATGATTTAACTCAATCCATTGTAGATGAAGTTACGGCAAATGAAACTGGCCAAGAATCAGTTGAGAAGGTAAGTGTTCTTATTTTAATTTTTGTCTGCTTTTAGCATTTCTTCTTACCAGGAGACTTTTCCGTTTCCATTGAAATAATTAATGTATAAATCACCATTTGTCTTAGTAGTAGATGCATTTCTTATGATTGTCTCTTCCAATGGCGTCATTATTTCACTTCTACTTGCTATTTCATTATGAAGTAATGGTGTGTTAGTGTACGCTACACTAGTTCTTCTCAAAAAATTATGCGAATAACAAATGGCTACCACGATATACTTGATTTTCTCTGGACCAATACTATTAGTCGTGTGTAAGATGCGAAACACTGCAAACTCAATCCAAATGTATTTTCCACCACGTTTGCACGTGAAATTCTATAACTGTATATCCTCTTCCCTCTAGTTAATTTTGTTTGTGGAAATGGCTTTATAATATTGCTGTGAAGAGGAAAAGCATCATCAGCAACAAATACAAAATTTAATCCTTCATCATTTTCTTTTGCATCGGGCAGATTCAAAGAGTTATTTTTTGAGCGTTTACCAAATAAGGTTGCATCAAATATACCTCCATCGGATAATCTGCCCTGCTTGCCTGCATCCGCGTAAATAAACTCATAATTATAGTTAACGACTGCCATTAAAACAATACCGTGAAAATGTTTGTAATTTCGATAAAAAGCTCCAGAGTGAGGAGGTGGAGTAATTCTTATGTGCTTCCCGTCGATGGCTCCTCTACAGTTGATCATATCCCAACGATGTCTAAACCCTAAAGCTATCTTCTTCCATCCTTCCTTTGTTTCAGGCATCTAAAACAAAATAGTCGTATTATGATTTGAACTATCGCTACTGTGTAATTTTGTGCATTTGTGCCAAAAGCAACTTGTTTGTTCAAAAAGTAACGGACAATTGCAAACAAAATATTGTGTGTAGCATGCGCAAAAAGCATATTTCTTGCACTCGGCATGATTGCAAATGTTTTTGAACAACTTACAGAAATAACTATTGTTTCAGATATTTAAATAACCGCCTGTAAAAAAACAAAGAAGAAACGAACATCTAATACGGACATAGATGAATTTGCGAGAGTATGCATAAGTACATTACGTAATCCCGACAAACCTGATGAATTTACTTCCACATGTATGGCTTTCACATTTAAATTAAGAAAAATGAATGTAAATCAACAAATATATGCAAAAAGTCTAATGCACAAAGTTTGCACATTGGGATTATTAAACAAACTTAATGAAAATTATTGCGTGACAGACAATAATAGAATGCAAGCACCATTTCACTCATCAGCTGACTTGCGAAATGACTATCAACATTTACCTCAAACACAAGTGACATCCGCGGGACAATCGACGTATTCTACCTTAACAAATATGTGGCAAACTGATTATCAACGATTTCAACCTCCATTAATGTCTCCTGACGATTCCACTCAGTCATCTGCAACATCTACATATAGAAATAGCAGATTACTGTAATAATCATTGTAAGAAAAGTAATTTATATATCCTATGCTTATACCGATCCCCCTCTACAGACCCAAAGCTCTTTTTGAATAAGCTGGAACTAATATTATCGGACTTACCTGTGAATTGTTCCATAATATTAGCAGGGGATTTCAATATAAATTTCAGTAATCAAGTTTCACCAGCTACCGAAGACATGAAAAACCTACTGTCTACATTCAACTTGACTATGCACGTTGAATCAGACACGCGTGTTTCTCAGTACACCTCTACCCGCATTGATTATGTGTGTAGTAATTTTGAAGATCGAATGGTATCTTGCTCTGTCACTCCTTCAGGTTTGTCTGATCATGAGGCAGTCACCTGCAGCATACCATTTGATCACACAAAAAAGACTAAAGTTTGTAAATTTGGAAGACTTTATAGCAGAGCAAACTATAGTAAGTTCTTTCAGAATTGTCTTAATGTCAACTGGGAAAGTATCCTCTCTCATAAAGAACCATTTCACGCATTCCACATTGTGTTATGTGATGTCCTCAATAAATCTTTCCCCAAGCAAAAAATAAAAATAAAACAAAGAAACAAAAAACTCTGGCTGACGAAAGGGCTAAAAGTAGCGTCAAGAAACCTCCGCTCACTACATTACATACGGAAGTTCACAAATGAACAGTCATTTCATAATTACTTCAATCACTATCGAAGAATTTATAGATCTTTGATTAAGACTGCGAAAGAAGGATACTACCATAATAGACTTAGCGGCTCTGATAGTAAGGTGAAAGAATCCTGGTCAATTATTAATGATATTAGGGGAAAAGCAAAGAAAAAAGTCAAGGATATAGGGCTAAATCCCAATACAATAAATGATTTCTACTGTTCCATTGCACAAAACTTAAGTAACAAAATAACACCCACATATGATCCCTTAAAAAACTTGGAACAATACACAATTAGTGAAAGCCTTATCTTGTATGACACAAACATTCACGAACTGATAGAAATCTTAAAATATATCAAAAACAAGAAAACAGCAGGCTATGATGAAATATCAATCAATATAATACAAAACCTTCCCTTATGTGCCCTCAATATACTAGTTTCACTAATAAATATCTCCCTCCGTAGAGGCGAATTTCCCTCCTTTTTGAAAACCTCTATTGTTATCCCCCTGCATAAAGGTGGAGATCTGGATAATCCCTCAAATCTTCGGCCTATTTCTCTTATTCCAACCATTGCCAAAATTATCGAAAAAATAGTCAAGAAGCGTCTGTTAGAATTTTTGAACTTACATAAAATAATTAGTGAAAATCAGTTCGGTTTTCAGAATAAAAAAAATACGAATGATGCAATCTTCTCACTCCTCTATGAAGTCTATTCTGAGATAAATGCTGGAGAGACAACAGCAGCAGTGTTTTGTGATCTAACAAAGGCATTTGACTGTGTTGATCACCAGATACTGCTAAGAAAACTTCAACTGTATGGATGCCGAGGTGTGTCTCTCACATGGTTCGATTCATATCTCTCAGGACGTTATCAGATTGTTAAAACAACAGAACTATCGAATAGGCGGGAAATAACGTCCGGAGTCCCCCAAGGATCTGTGCTCGGCCCCATTCTTTTCCTATTATATATCAACGACCTCACTAAAGTCAAGATATCTGGTAAATTCACTATATTTGCAGATGATACCACTATACTATGGAAAGGCAAGGAGACCAGGGAATTACATGATATAATATCTTCAGACTTGAACATTGTAAAAGAGTGGTGCGATGCGAACAAATTATCCCTCAACACAGATAAGACTCACCTATTATCCTTCAGATGCTCGATTAATGAACCTGCGTTTGGCAAATATGTAATAGGAAATAAAGATTGTACTAAATTCCTAGGTGTGCTCATAGACAAAAATCTTAAATTTGATGAACATGTGAAACAACTTAAAAGCAAGATCTCTTCTGGTTGCTATGCAGTGAGAGTTATTTCTAATGAACTGGGACCAGCTACTGCCAAAATGGCATATTACGCTCTTATAGATT
>WOGO01009177.1:0-10320 GCA_015342085.1 Leptinotarsa defecta
TATACTTCCATAAACATAGTTCGTCAGGTTCAACAGCTATTGAACTCGGCAATGTTTATAATTTGCTAAATAATGTGTGAGATGAATGATATCAATTTGACTATTAGAATAAAATTATTCATGAGTATTGAACAAAAATGGTGAAAATATACCCAAAAGTAATTAATGATTCATTAATACACCCATGTGGTTTTCAATACGGTTAAAACGGCAAAACTTTTGGAACAACATTGATACATCGTTCAATGAACATGTGGTGATTTTGATGGTAAAACTCTCTATGGACTGGAGCAATTGAAAAGTAATATTTAATTTCCAAAACAAATTATCATTACATGATCCAAAATAATGAACACCCCAAAATTTGTTATTCAAACATAGTTCATTTCAATAAAGGAAAAACAATACCTAGTTTCTCGAAATTTTTTCAAATATTTAAAAAACTCTATGAATTGTGTATTCATGTCCACCAAATGGTGAGGTCATTCTATTTGGAACGGAGGTGAATTATCTTGGCGTAGTCTTTGATAAAAAACTCTCCTGAAACGCTTACTTGGAAAAAGTTTTACACAAAGCCAGACTGTCTCTATGGACATGTCGAAGGAATTGTGGTAAAACTAAGGATTTAGGTCCCAAACAAATCCATTGGATTTATGTGATGATTGTCAGACCAATGATCCCTTAACAACAAGGAGATTGTGCTTGCTGTATTTCTTGATATCGAAGGAGCATTTGACAATGCACTACCTGAATCTGTAGGATTCTCTCTGGCTAGAAAGGGTGTAGAATGGACCATAACTGGCTGGATTAGATGCCATGCTAGTAAACAGAACTGCAACTACGACTCTTCAAGGCGAGGCTATCAGGTTCAGGGTCACCTGGGACTGCCCTCAAGGTGTGATACTATCTCCCCTTCTGTGGTCGCTCCTAGTGAAGTGTCTGCTTGATGCCCTGGACAGAAGAAAAGTTGATCTGCAAGCTTATGCAGATGACCTTGACATCCTGGCAAGGTCCACGTCGGAAAGGGTAGCTCGAAATATCCTCCAAAGCTCGTTGGGCGTTGTTCACAGTTGGTGCCTGAGGGAGCAGATGTCTGTCAACCCCAGCAGAACTGTGTTAATCCCCTTCACCAAGAGAAGGAAATTGGACGATCTAACACCACTTTCCCTCAATGGTGTGGTCATTCCATTTGGAAAGGAGGTGAAATATCTTGGCATTGTCCTTGATAAAAGACTCACCTGGAATGCTCACTTGGAAAAAGTTTTACACAAAGCCAGACTGTCTCTATGGACATGTCGAAGGATTTGTGGTAAAACTTGGGGTTTGGGTCCTAAACAAATCTACTGGATTTATGTGATGATTGTTAGACCAATGATCACTTATGGTGTTTGGTGGCCAAAAGCTTTACAGAAAACGGCCCAAGCGAAGTTCTCTGGCTTACAGAGACAGACTTGTTTGGCCATCAGTGGTGCCATCAGTGCTACACCGTCAGCGGCCATGGAGATCCTTCTAGATCTACCTCTTCTCCACATTTTTCTGAAGAGAGAGAGGCTGGATGGACTGCATACAGACTTGTGCACATTGCCAATTGCAGATGCAGAGTGCAACAGACTGTTGATTGACACTGGAAGTCACAACATTCTGGAAATTACCTCTGACTTGTCAACTACGAACTGCCTTATAAAGTGCTACTCCCGAGTAGAGGGTAATGGATCCTCCGGGAGAAGGAAATATTAAGAGCAGATAGTTGTTGCTTCACAGATGGATCAAAAACACCTTCCGGTTCTGGTCGCAGACCCAGGACAGAGATATCTACCTGTCTAGGAACTTATGTGACTATATTTCAAGCGAAAATTTACGCTATTGAATGGGCTCATTTAACATTTTTTTTATTTCATTATTTGAAAGTTTATGTTTCAAACAGTACATCTGCAAAAAATCTGAAATTTCACTCCTTATCTTCCCCATCAAATAAATAGTTGAATGTGGTCAAGCTTGACGTCACATCAGTCGACTCGGCGACAAGGGAGTGCTGGCGGCGATGGCAGCGATTCATAATCTCCAACTACAGGCCCGGTTGCCACCGCTCGAAGCTCGTTGCCTGGTGTGACGTCAAAATTTATCGCGGGCGATCTAATTGCTCTTGCTCAGTGTTAATTGACATAAAAACCGGAAAATTTTGTGGGATACTTGGGAGATTATTTACTTTTATAATATATTATTTTCAATAAAAATCTAAATTAGCCTGAATGAACCCATTATGTGCGGAGCGATTGGATAAATCCAACCTCACTTACAAGTCAATAAAAATATTCTCGGACAGTTAAGCGGCGTTGGAAGCTCTTGTCTCCTACCGAGCAACGTCTAAATTGGAAGCAAACTGTCAAAAATGCTTTCCTCGATAGGAAGACTCAACAGATTGTCTCTGGTTTGAATTCCTGGCCATACTGGCGTGGAAGGCAACGAAGCTACTGACTCCCTTGCAAAGGAAGGTGCTGAAAGCAGCTTCATCGGACCAGAACCTGTCATTGGCATTGCTTTAGACTTTGCCAAACAAACATTGAACACCTGGATGGCAAGAAGATTTATGGACTTCTTGCAGAATCTTCCAGGATTGGCTCACTCAAAGGCGTTTATTTACCCTTCGAAGCTTGATACCAAACAGTTGTTGAACTACAGTAGGGATGAACTACGATGTCTAACAGGCCTTCTTACAGGTCACAGTCATTTGAATCATCATATGCAGAGACTCGGACTGTCGGAAGACAGTGTGTGTCGCCTCTGTTTGGGAAATGATGAAACAGCACAGCATATACTTTGTGTCTGCCTCGCTGAGGACCAAATCAGGTTTTTAGAGTTCGACAGAGCCGTTCTCTTACCATCTGACCTTAAAGACCACTAGTAGATTTAACCGCTAAGCTGGATACAGTCCATCCAGTTCTCTGAAGTCCATCGACTTCTCTCAACCCTTAGGTGTAAAGGTGACGTAGGTACGTGAGGAGTTGTCAAAAAGGCTTAAATATACCCCTCAGACCAATGGAATGACGTAAGTTCTTGTGCCACTTTGCTAGTTCTTGTAGAGGATATCGTCAATGACCAGAAAGGTGTTGTCGTTGATGTCTTCGACGAAGAAAAAATGTCAAAAGGACCTTAATATACCCTGAGGGTTGGAGAGAGAAGACAATGGAATTACGTAACTTATTGAACCCCGTTGGTTTTCATTGCCAATGACCAGAACGGGTTAAAGAAGAAGAAGTGCCAATTTGGCACTTAATGTTATAGAAAACCCCTTTGGGGTGTATAGAGGGTGTTTTTGTTAAAATAGTGGTCTGATGGAGACCAGCCAAGCCACGCCTCGCCAACATGGTATTCTTTGTGACGCATTTGGCAGTTTATTGGAAATTGAATTGACTTTTGGAGTCGTAATTTGTTTACATAATAGTTAATTTTAGTTTATTTTACTGATAATGAACTATGACATGAGCTGTTTTTGAGCATCGCTTTAAGCTTTGCTAAACAAACTTGGACACCTGGATGGCAAGAACATTTATGGACTTCCGGCAGAGTCTTCCAGGATTGGCTCACTCCAAGGCGTTTATTCACCCTTCGAAGCTTGATACCAAACAGTTGGACTACAGTAGGGATGAACTACGATGTCTACCAGGCCTTCTTGCAGGTTACTGTCATTTGAATCATCATAGGCAGAGACTTGGAATATCGGAAGACAGTGTGTGTCGCCTCTGTTTGGAAAATTATGAAACAGCAGATCATATACTTTGTGCCTGCCCCGCTGGGGACCGAATCAGGTTCTTAGAGTTCGGCAGAGCCGTACTCTCACCATCTGACCTTAAAGACCACTCACCATACAAACTGATCGGCTTCGTTAAGACGCTTGGTTTATTTGGCCGAGTGTGAATAGGTGTGATCCATAATAAACCCTTGCGGGTTTCGGTAGAGGGTTTCGCTAATAATAGTCGCATTGTCATGTGTATCACATTGAATGAATGGGAAAGGAATGCATAATTAATTGACAAAGAAAAAACATAGATGGCAGGAATCACAGGTTAAAAGGTAAGAACTCGTTAATCCTTAGCTCGCACAAGTTTCGACTTCTGAGGGTTGTCGTTCGCAGAGATGCGACAGCTGGTTAACGGAAAAATATATTTTAAAACATATTTTAAATATGTTAGAAGGGCACCAAGTCACATCTTCGTTAATAATAGTCGCATCGTCACGTGCAGCATATCAAATGAAAGGAGAGATGTTGAATTTATTAACAAAGAAAAACAAATAGACAGTCAAAAGAGCACTAAACCGTATCTTCATTAATAATAGTCGGATTATCATGTACATAACGTCAAATGAAAGAAAAAGAAATGCAGAATTCATCGACAAACAAAAAACAAAGATGGCGCAATATTTCAGAAATGCACTAACCCACATCTTCGTTGATAATATTCGGATCATCATGTACAGCACGTAGCAATAAAAGGGGAAACGAAAGCAGATTGTATCAACAGAGAAAACACAAATATGGTGCAACATATCAGAAGGGCACTAAGCCACATCTTCCTTAATGATAGTTGAATCTCAACATGCAGCACATCAAATGAAAGGAAAAAAAATGCAGAATCTATCGACAAATAAAAAATCGAAGGCGATGTCAAGATGGCACTGAGTTATTTCTTCGCTAATAATAGTCGCATCGTCACATGTAGCACATCAAATGAATAGGAAAAGAAAGCTGAATTCATGTGTTTATTGACCTTCTCTATTCATACCCAAGGTCACATGGAACAATGTCAATGCTGAATCAACTAACATCCGCAGATATTCAGTTCTCAAAGCGACGAAACAATGACTTTTATTTTTGTTTGATTTTAAAATATCATCACTCATAGTCCTGTGTGGCGAAATGACTTAGTTGTACCAATTGAAAGTGACAGTGACAAGTGCACCGATATTCTATTTGAAAGTGAGTGTTTTTAAGTACGACTTTTCTAGCAGATGAATTTATTCAAATGTAATTTAATCGAAAGTTGGTGGCAGTTGTTGAATTATCATTTAATTTCCAAAATTTTTCTTAATATATTTGAATAGAACTGGCCTATACTTGATGAAAATCCATATTAAAAAAACTAATCAATACAGTTTATTGTATGATTTTCACTATAAGGGTTTTACAAAAACCGCGACACGTGTTTCGCTATACAATAGCTTCTTCAAGCATATACAAAGCAAGTTTATCCTTGAAGAAGCTATTGTATAGCGAAACACGTGTAGCGGTTTTTGTAAAACCCTTATAGTGAAAATCATACAATAAACTGTATTGATTAGTTTTTTTTTTCTCAATATATATTGGACGATTTCAGTCAATTTTTTTCATATCATCGTTTGTTTGAGAAAAGTGTTCGTATAATTTGTAATTTAAAACATTCTTTTTTTATTTTTGGTGTCTCGCAGGTGGATTTTCAAAAATTCAAATTCGGTCGCGGAGAGAAAACCAATTAACAAAATAGCAGATTCACCCGTAGAGACGCCGCAGAGAATATTGACTGCCAATATCTTGAGAGGAAAATTTGGTTTGGTGTTGTTCTTGGAATCGGGCGAGAAAGTGTAATTTTTTACCACACCGAGTGACGCAGGATTATCACCCCCGTTTGGAAGAATTTTCATTAGGAAAATACGCTGTCGCATTGTTTCCTTTGAAATTGAACGAAATTAAGGCTGGTACTGCTTTCCCATTTTTCTCTGTTCAATATATTTATAGAGTTTGTGATTCTATACAAGATTTTTTGTTCAACTCAAAATTTCTTCCATTCATAGATATGATCCTCATAAAGTAGCGTTTTCATATAATACTTTTCCTTGTTTAATACTTGTAGAATGTGTTTTAAATTCTTTTCTAATTATAAGTATAGCTCGCTCATTTTTCACAATCACTCCATGAAAGACATTACCCACAATTTTTCTTTAGTGTACGTTTGTATTGAACACTACATCAACGTGTGCAGTATCAATTCAGAGTCATCTCAACAACTACATTCAAAAGCGTCTCAGCAACTCTTCCAGAATGAGTTTCAAATCTCAGCGGCTTCCAGAAACATCTCAACAGTCTCCACTGAACAAGCTTCAAATCTCTCTAACTTCCACAATACATTACCGTGTGCAGTATCAGTTCAGAATCATCTCAACAGCAGCAGCCAAAACCATCTAAGCAATATTTTCAGAACCAGTTTCAAATCTCAGCAGTTTCCATTTTTTTCGTCTATAGTTGCACATTATGAGACTAGCAGTCGTCGATATTCAGGGATTTGTTGTTAAGCAACAATTCCACCCCAAAGAGATTGCCATCAAGATCGGTAATCAATGTAACACTTTTCTGCTTCTACCACAGAAAGCATTCTCCTCCTTGAGCAAAGACGATAGAAAAGGCGTTGTGTATGTGGAAAGAAACATTCATGGTTTGAACTATTGTTCAGGCTTCGTGAAATATCATACTCAATGAATATCTACATGATGATGATATCATTTATGTGCGTGATCATCAGAAGAAAGCCTTTCTAGATGAAGAACTGCACCTATTCAATATATACACAACCATGTGAATTTGGAAGACTTTGAAGATTCATGGTGTTGTGTTCCAAAATTGGAGAAAACATGCCGTTCTGCATGGATCGTTCCAGAAGAAATTCGTTCAGCTGTAGTCTCAACAATGTTGGTATTTTATATAAATGGCTTTATAATATACTACCAAAATGAATAAAATCCATGTCACAAACATCTTTGTTTGAAAATGAAAACTTATCTTAGACGTGGAAAGTTGTCAAAAATATGCAATAACGAAAAAATATATACAAGGGTTTATAGTGATGAATAAACATCATGTTGAAAGATATAAGGTTGGCAAAAAGCAACTCTCATACACAGGACATTTGAGAAATGAAGAAAATGAGTTTGTCGATCAATTTAAATGCTGATTCGTTGGGTTTTTTAAACAAAAGCTGTAATTTATATCTTGAATTTTATTCAGGAAATTATTATAGATGATTAATATTAGACATTTAATTTCAATTAAAATATTTGAAAATACATTTCGTGTTGTAGTTTTTCCGAAATTCCCATTTAAAATAGCATCCTTTGATATAGATTCCAGGCGAAACCATTATGTGTAGATGACCTGAGTTTCATTTGTACGACAAATCAATGCCATTAGGTGTGGTAACGAGTCTATTATAACAGGGAAGAAGATGAGTTCTTGGATATATAAACATAACAAAGTAACGATACAGACAAATATGAAAAATCGTCATAAAGTAGTTCAAATCCATTCAAGTAAATATATGAATTGAAATATGTTTTAACCTCACCTTCGATATTCTGAAACGAAAAACACTCAGTATTCACAATTCCATCTTTTATCATTCCAAGTTCATAGATTAAAATTGATACGATTACAAGATATGCTTAATGCAGATGCGTATTGAGCATTTTATCTGAGTACGGTGACCGGAGTAAAGTTACAACCTCATCATATGAATGTTTATAAATATTGAGAGAGGTCACGATCATCAACGTGTATTAGAAATGCATTCGGTAGTCATTGATCACTCTTCGAAAACGATTGCAGAGTTTTCGGAATACAAAGCAACTAATTTTCTTCGTGACTATTCATTCGATATAAAATATCAATACCCCAAAATGTATCGACATCATAACATGTTTGCGGTTGATTTATCAATTTATCACTTCATGCCATTACATTTGGAAACTAAGTTTCAGTTTGGAGAACAGTTCAATACTTCAACGTGCGATCCCTCAATGTGTACAGGGGATCTCAAAATACATCATCAAAGAAAAAATGGCGTCGAATTGTACAGGGTGCGTCAAAATACAGAATTTAAGAAAAAACATTACAGTTTAACGAGGCTGTAACGTTCCAACGTGCGATCCCATAATGTGTACAGGGTGTCTCAAAATACATCATTGAAGAAAAAACATGGCGTCGAAGTGTACAGGGTGCGTCAAAACACATCATTTAAGAAAAGAACATGTCGATTTAACAGAAGTTTAACATTCCAACAAGTCAGAAGGACATTAAGTCATATCGTTGTTAGGCAAGTTAGCATCATCAGGAGAAGGAGGACGCCAAACGTGTCGAGGAGTTACGCATTGTGGAGGTAACGTTCGAAAATGGGGAAAGCGAAGTATTCGACCGTTTTGCGTACGTTTCGACCGTTTTACGTGCGTTTCGATCGTTTTGCGTACGTTTCAACTGTTTTGCATGCGTTTTGACTATTTTGCGTGCGTTTATTCGTTATCGTTTTATCGTTGTTGTCGTAGCCGTTTTCGTGTTTCAATATGACAATCATCTGTTACTTAACGCGTTTCGCTAACCAAGTAAGCATCATCAGGAAATAACTAAAGTTCATGCTTTGTCGTATGAAGGTTAATTTTGCGAATTTTAAGATTCCTGAACGGAACCTTGTGGAACACTCAGCCTAACTTCTGTTACAGAACGTTGTTGGTCAGTCAATAAGAATGGAAGAATCAAATATCGGTCGGTTGATTTTGTTAGATGAAAGTGAACTGGAGATCGAGGATCGAATAATGACAATAATAATAGTGATAAAACTTTTAAAGTGACGTAGTCAGCGTGGAAGATGGTGACGTGGTAGAAAATGTGTGATGATTTGTGGAAATAAATGAGTTATTAGAAAAAAATATAGCGCAACTGTCAGAAGGGCACTAAGTTGCATATTCGCTAATAATGATCGGATCGTTGCATACAGCACGTCAAATGAAAGGATAAGAAATGCAGACTTCATCGACGAAGAAAAAACAAAGATGGCGCAACATGTAAGAAGAGCACTAAGCTACATCTTCGTTAATAATAGTCGAGCCGTCACGTACGGCACTGTAATGTTTCGTCCTGTATATGTTGTTTTAGATTATTGTATGTCAAGTAGACTGTGAGTTGTCACTTTGCAGATTTAACTGCAAAGATTGAAAACTACTTCTTCAATTTCAATTAATATTCCAACACGAATGTTACATTTGGCGATGAGAATAACAACTCACGTCAGTAATGGAAAACATCAATTTGAATTTTGTATCATTTGATACTAAATCCGATATAATCAATATTGGAACCAGATGGGAAAGATGGATCAATCGTTTTGAGATATATCTTCAGGCAATGAACATTACCAAAGAATCACGAAAAACTGCTATGTTACTGCATTACATTGGAGAAGATGCATATGATTTGTATACATCCTTACCAGATCCACCATCTTCATCTTCCGATAATGAGTATGACAAAACAAAATTGAAATTATCCAATTACTTCAAACCCAAAATCAATGTTGAGTTTGAAATATATAACTTCAGACAAGCTAAACAGTTACATGGAGAAACCTTGGATCAATACTACGCTCGCTTGCTGAAATTATCCAAGAACTGTAATTTTGATGACCATAAGAAAGAAATCAAGTCTCAAATTATTCTCAGTACTAACTCCACCCGGATTAGGCGAATTGCATTATCTGAACAATTAACACTAGAAGAGCTTTTAGCAAAAGGCAAAATATTGGAAGCTACCAATCATCAACTTATTGACTATTGAACAGAAAGAAACAGCAAATTTTTCAAAAACCAGCAAAGAAAGCAGGAAGGATAGAAAAGATAATGGTTATTTCAAGCACAATAAACGAGAAAAGTCAAAATGTCAAACTAGAAATTTTGAATATGTCAAAGAAAATAAAACGGAGAAATTGTGGCAATAACTGGCATAATCAAGATCCCAAGTTGACATGCCCAGTGAGAAATGCACAATGTAGAGGATGCAGAAAAAAAGGACATTTTCAAAAAGTTTGCATTACTACTGGAATGATGAAAATTCCTTCCAAACAACAATCAAGGGCTATAATGAATAATCAACCAGAAATTGAACTTTTGAAAGATAATGAATCATCGTAAGAAGAAGCATTCAGAATAATTCAAACAATAAATACAGTTTCGAATAGGTCTATCAAAGTCCAAATTCTACTAAATGGTAAAAGAACGGAATTTATTGTCGATACAGGAGCAACTGTAAATATTATGAGTTCCGAAGCAGTTAGAAAATTAGCAGAAAACAAGAACATTTTACCAACAAACCAGCAAATATTTCCATACAACTCAAAAACTCCTTTGCCAGTCGATGGAATATAACAACAATAAGACATTTCGAACTGAAATTTTCATCATAAAAGGTAGAAGTGAGTCATTACTGAGTTGCGAAGCTGCTATGAATCTAAACATTCTACAATTGATTAG
>WOGO01009178.1:0-10320 GCA_015342085.1 Leptinotarsa defecta
ACTCCTATAGAGATGCATCATTTTTCGGGTCCTTACGTCGAGTTGATACAGCTCCTCCCGAGTCCACTTCACTACTCCAAACGAGTAGAGTAAGATTGGAACGGCAAGCATATTTGTTTATTATTATTATTATTATTATTAAGTGTCATATACACAGTTGTCCCAATCGTACAGAAAGCCAGAACATTTCATTTCCCAGGCAAAAGTCTTGAATGATTTTTTTTCTCGAAAATACCTAATATGCAATCACAGTTGATGATCTCTACATACATATATATTTAAATAATTTCAAATTTCAAAGTGAATTTCCTTGTTTCAGAATACCTGCACGCTCGAAGAAAGACTGGATGAGAACTATTGGATGACATTACCTATGTTTTGCATAACACCGTTCAGAGGATATGCTCTGGACATTTTAGTAATAGCCATAGAATTGGTATTGAGAGAAATAAGCATACAAAGCTTTGAATCAACCCCCAAATATGTTCCATTTGTCCAAAAAGATGTTTTGGCCTTTCATTTTGTGTACATGTTTTTTTAAATGAATTTAATTCACCTTATACAGTATTTAACTATCCTGTGTCAATTTTCTTCTAGAAAATTCAAATATATTGACCCAAGCAATACAAATGGTTGTATTATATTTGACAACTTTCCTTTTAGTTGTTGATAAAAAATTCATTTACTAGTTTTCAACTTATGACTCAATTTTATTTGCTCAGAATTATACCTTATTAAATACTTATACCTAGCACTCATTAATACAGTTTATTGTATAATTTTCACTATAAGGATTTTACAAAAAATGGAGACACGTGTTTTGCTATACAATAGCTTTCTCAAGCGTAAAATAATTATACACCTACTTACTATAACAAAAAATAATGGAAAATGAATTTAGTCCATTGCCAACGCAATTAAGAAGTTAAATTAAGAAGTTTTATCAATATAACCATATTCCTTTTACCCGAAGATACGGCTGATTTTGACGTAAATCCATGTGCACGTGCACCCAAATTCAAGTTGACATAGATTTTGTATAGTGTAAGGTACAGCTCATCCAGTTTATTCACAGAACAGTAGTTTTACCATAGAAGTTTATAAGGTTCAGTTCTATGGGTTTAATTTTATAAAAATCTACTAAATTCACCGATGATTCCATTTTTTGATATGATGGATTCATCTAATGGTTCCTTCGAAATAGTAACACATTTCTATTGAATCTGAATCCATCGGAAGTTTTCTGTTGAATTAAAGAACTCGACTAATGTTCACGTGTATTTCAGTTCCGTTACGTCACTTCCTTAACATTCCCCTTTATCCCCACCACTACATGTTACGGTCACGTCATGGCGTCATGATATGATTTGTATCCCCTCTCTTCCATTTGTGAAACAGGAATAATCAAGAATTTATTGTATTTTATTTCCATTCCCAATAACCTGCATTTTAAATAATATTGAAAAATTGCTGACTAAATTTCATTAAAATAAATAAAACACGTACTACATGTTACATTAATTATGGGCAATATATGTTTTCCTAGCAGAAAATTTTCCATCATTGTTGTCAAGTCAAATTTTTCTTACGTGTTGCTCAAAGTGAAGTACTTACGTGGATTTTGCACATGTATGCTGAAAAACTGTCAGTTTCTGTTGTTTTGCGAATCCGGAAGTCAAAATTATAATTTTCGTTGATGTTATGTGAGAAATACGAAAATATTACAGCCAAGATTTCCTGGTTTCACCATGAATGAAGTATCTACTCCTTAACGTGCGTATTCGGTTCTCGCGCACTGCGTGCTCCTAGTATTTTCATGGTTCCATGGCAGAGCCGCCATGATGGCTTTCAGCTCAACACGCTCAACATGGAAAGTTTCAAAGTTGTTTTATCGTATTTGTGACTGAGTGCGTGTAAATAAAAACAATGGGAACAAACTAGAGGAAACGAAAATTCGATTAGTGCCCGTCTCGGACGGCCCGAGCATCGGGAAGCTGGTTTTAAGGAGATTTTATGTTGGCCTTGTCGTGTGTTTTGTGCTGTCAACAAATATGTCCAAGCTTTCATTTAGGGCGAGGGCCCTGGATGCAAGCAAACCCATGCCTATTTACATGGCTGAGGAACTCCCGGATCTTCCTGATTATTCAGCGATTAACCGGGCAGTTCCTCAAATGCCATCAGGGATGCAAAAAGAGGAAGAATGTGTAAGTTGCTTTCAGAGTTGACACCAGGCATTTGTTAGATAGTTGTCGGCGGCCATATTGATAATATTCGCGCTCCCATGCGCAACCGGCATAATATTATTTTTCCTAAGGGATTGTCGGTTCCTACAATGATTTCCAGCAAAGAAAAACACTATTTACGCTTATTTGTCAATTTAAAATCCACTCGAGCTCTGTTCTTGAGTTGTCATTACGTTTTTACATATGAGCATGAAAATGGGTAATTGTTTATTATTGGTTATGAATCAAATGATGAATTCTTACCTTTTTACATTCTGTAGTATTATGCATCCACAGGAGCACCATCTTCAACGAGCAATTGTTGCTGGTCTCATCATTCCAACCCCAGAAGTCTCAGACATACCATGCAAAGAGTTCTACGACAAAGTCTATCCTGCAAATTACAAGCAACCCCGACAGCTCATCCACATGCAACGTAAGACATTATATAAGGTTCCTAAAAGCAGAGTTTCTTCATCACAAACTTATGTTGTTCAGAAAGAAAAAAACAATTTTGTTGTGATTGTTTTTTAATCATAGCAAACTTTGGACATGGAAGAAACTTGACTTCTTTGACAGTTTCATTCTTGACTGTTCTTATTGAAAAAAGAACACACAATTGAATAAAATGTTCTGACCCAGAAAAAGTATTCTCATTTGCTCATTTGACTTCTATTCAATTTATTAAAGATTAAAATGACAAATTGAACAGGCTTGTCTTTCAATGCTGCATAAAATTAAATGATCAGCTTTTTATGATTGTTTTATATTGATTAATATATGTTTTTATTTTAAGCAAATATTAAAACTAAAGGAATTTCTTTAAATTATTCTTTAAAAAAACATTCCATAATAATTAATTATGAAGTTAAACTTTGTTGCCAGTTTGTCTCAGGGAAAGCAATTGAAGTCAACTGGTAAATCTTAACTTCTTCAGATTTAAACAGATTTTTTAAAATTTTCAATTTTGACTCCTGAAAATAAATTCCATAAAATCACTGTTCTTTTTGTTAATTTTTTTTTAGGAATATACTTGTTTACTTTATATCTTTAGAAGTTCCATTTTTCAATGGCTAGTTCAAATCCTGAATTCAATTCAATAATAACATTTTTATTGTCATATCTTACTTAGAAAAAAAATCAAAATGGGAGTATATGTATTATTACATTTCAGTATATTTACAAATTTAATACAATAGTAATGACCACCAACTCAATAATTATTGCTAGCTCATATATGAAAGTTTAGTCAAATGATATGGCAGAGTCGATAGTATGGAACAGACTTATAGATAAATAATCATACTGTCAGAAAATGATGTGGCATTAACTTACTGTAACGAACTTATTAAAAGAAAAATATGTCTTCACAGAAATACTAATTTAATAACAAATATCATTAACAAACTTCAGAATATATGTTTGATCTTATGTATATGGTCACATGCAAAAATTTGAAAATAAAATGAAGCTACATTTCATAATTTTTTCAATCTCTAAACAATAAGTAGTTTAGAAAGAAATTAACAAAGTTTCAATATAACTCAAATAATTGTTAAATTCCAAAACCTTTTAGCTACTTCGATAAAATTGAAGAAGAGGTAGGATGCCGTGACTGTAAACAGAGCAGTTTTTCAACTGGAATTTAAGAAATTGAAATTTTTTTATTGATTCACAGGAGAATTTTACTCCAACTCAATAAATTCAGGCCTTACAATAGATTCATTACACAACTTTGTGAAATGAAATTTTCTAGAATGAAATTTATCAAGTCAAAATATATGGTTGATATCTTTTTTTTTTGCAAAAAGGAAAATATACAAACAATCATTGAATAACTTTGATGACACTGTTCTCAAAACCTTTACCTTGTTAAATATAGTTGATAAAAATAATAATGTTTATTCTTCATCTTTGGATACAAATATAAATATAATAGGTAAATAAAAAAAATAAATGAAATGAAGTATATGTGACATGGCTCAGTTGAAGCCCTGGTGTACAGAGATGGCTTGCCTGACTATCAGCACCACATCTTCAGTTGTCATGAAAATCCCAGACCTACCTTTGTGTTCCTTATGTTGAACAAAAATGGGTGAAGGGCAAATGTCCATGTTTTTCATCTAGAGAAGCTGTTCTAAAAGCATATTTTTTTAATAGAAAGAAAAAACATTACATTATAAAAATTACAAATATATTGCCATTGTACATTCAATGGCTATATTTGTACACACAATTTATATCCATTTAAAAAGATGAAAAAATATTTGCAAAAATTGATAACATATATAATAATTGTGTGTTGTGTGTTTCTACTCCCTGTTTTGATTAAAAGTTTCATTAATTTGATTGTTGGTTGTTTATCTTTTGAGAAAGAAAGTTTAAGGCTCTCTACTTCTCCATCTTTAACAAAAAATGTGAAACTTCAGGTAGCATTTCCAATCCACAGATATATGGCTGTAGGTTTTTCTTAGCAGATGAACATCTTAACTGATTTTTAATTATGAAACACTATTTTTAGTATTTTTGAGTACATTCTATTGTATAGTTCAAAATGAAAAATATACAGGGTATCCCATTAAAAATTGAGCTCCGAATGAAATCTGAAGTGAAAAAAAAATACCTTATCAATATATTTTTTACTCATTACTGTATATAAATAACAAATTTGAAAAAAATCCTCTTCAGACAACAAAGATGTATGACAATAATGGAACTTTTGGTTACACTGTATAATGAGAGTTCCACTATCTACTTCAATACATGATAATTTTGTGATAGAGAAATTTCATCAGGATTGGGATAGAACTAAAATTTTCAGATGTATTCAATTTGTGTAAGATGTTTGTGATGAAAAACTATATTGAACTATCTTTCTGCATCATCATGTATTTGACTAGCAACAAATATGATTTATGTCTATATTCTATTCTTAATTGAAAACAGGAAAAGTTTAAAATTTTCTTCAACTTTTTGTTGCTTTCTGCTTTTATGGCACATACCTTTACAATATATGTAAGAATAACATATTTTTAATAAGGTCAAGTTGTTTATTTCAAATATTTGGAGTAATAATTTGAATTGTTTTTTATTAGCATTCACAATGGAACAGGACATTCCCGACTATGACATGGATTCTGAAGACGAACGATGGTTACATTCTCAAACACAAAAGTTGGACCTGAGCCCAGTGAAATTTGAAGAAATGATGGATCGGTTGGAAAAGAGTAGCGGACAAACTGTAGTTACTCTGAATGAGGCAAAAGCATTATTGAAGGAAGACGATGATCTCATCATAGCAGTATTCGATTACTGGTTGAATAAACGGTTGAAAACGGTAAATTTACTTTTATTTAGATCTTTGAATTTGTAACATTTGTAAGTATTGCTTTACGATCGTAAATAATGATAATTGAAAATTTTCAGCAACATCCTCTGATTTTGACTGTTAAAACTGAACATAGATCTGGCACGGCAGCCAATAATCCTTACCTAGCATTCAGACGAAGAACTGAGAAAATGCAGACTAGAAAAAATCGAAAGAACGATGAGGCGTCTTATGAGAAAATGCTGAAACTACGGAGAGATTTGTACAGAGCTGTCACATTACTGGAGCTTGTCAAACGCCGCGAGAAAATCAAAAGGGAATATGTGCATTTAACTGTGGAGGTTTTTGAGAAGCGATTTCAGGCTAAAGATTTCAGTGGGACAGTTATGGCTGAGGCGTCTGCCATTAAGTCATCTAGGCCTGCTTTCACTCCTATCTTTCACAATCATTACCCGAACCAGAGTTGGGCTACTAAAGCTATTTTAAAGGACGAGGTAGGTTTTATAATGTAACTAAATGTAAAGCTTGATCAAAACTGTCACTATTTCCTATCACCACCTTTAATTATATTTAAGTTTTACTTTCATTAACCTATTAGATATTCAGGTAAAATACTTAATGTGCTCAGATACCCATTTATCTATTGAATATGTTGCATATGTTACCTACACTTATAATGAATTAATTATGAAAGAGGAAATGAATATTGAAATAGTTTTCTGAATAAATAATTGCTGAAGTAATTGCCAAATCTATTAACTTCAAATTAATTGCTGTAGTATCAATTTACTTTGGAAGAAATCCTGAAATGGAGTGATATATATTTTTCAGTTCTGAATTTTCAATAGACACTTTGTCATTAGTTAGGTGATGTTTTATTTCTTTCGCTATTATTATTAACACTTATTCATCATAAGTTGGGTCAAACCTTTGAAATAATATCCAGCCAAAATGTTTATTGGAGGAAGGTAGAATCAGAACTTGTCAAAAAAGTATCAAATTTGTTTAATGCAAGTGCAAATTTCCACAATAAAAGATAACGTGCAACTTGATGTTCTAATAAGTGTAGAGGATAATCCTCGTACCATATGAAAATTGTACAGCAATATGTGTTCCAAAAGTAAGAGAGCATTTTCCTTGAAAAGAACATATGCATCATTCATTTTTCAAACGATTAATGTGATGTAAACTTATGCAAGATGCATGTAACTGTATCCAAATTATGTTTTCCTGAGGTTCAGCTTTGCCTAACTGGTATGGGGAACCCTCAAAACACCTTTATGTTTTCTTAAAAAATATCACAGAAAAACGTTTTGAATCTTCACAAACGAATTTGTGTGAACAGAATTTGAAATGACCAATTAGGTCAACATATCAGAACCAGTGATTAACAGGGTACTGTGTAATATTATGTCTATGTATACATTTCCTAGCATGTTTTCTTAGCAAGTAACTTCGTTGAAAAGAATTTATTTCTTGCAAAAAATGAATAATATTTTTTTTCAGGTTATTCCAAGAAGAGAAAAGAGGCAATACAAAAAAAGGAAACACAAGTCATTGGGTCAAGGTCGATCAAGCAGCTATGGTATCGATTCTGTTACAGGGCTGTCTTCTGATGAGGAAACAACTGTCCCCCAGGTGTCTTCAAATCAAGAAGAAGACGAAGATGAAAGTCAGTTTGCTTTCCGTAGAAACAAATTGTGCTCCTACCATATGGTATGTTTTCAGTTTTCATGGTACTTGTATAAATTTGAAAAATTAATTACTGTTTTTAATATGTTTTTCTTCGGGGGAGACATTTCCTAGGAATGACTTGTCCGTTTCTCTCAAGCCTCTGGAAGACACTGCAGCCTCTTATGCCCTGTACTAGTGTGTAAAGGTCCCTAGTTGAATATATGTCATATTCTTCTGGGAGTAGTTTGGGTTGATCATATATTGTTTGTCTCCTGTGATCCAGTGCCTAACATTAGCATAAAATATGGTGTTGTACAGAACTATTTTTTGTCAGGTGTCCTCCCAATGGACAGTATCGAGTGAGTAGCCCTGGAATATTCCTGAGCTGATTCCTGCTTCATTGAAGCAGTTTTTTGTTCAGTATTCGTGTGTTTCTTACAGACCCACTTTCCAATCTGGTTCCGTATAAAAGACTTGGGTAACCCCAGGGCTGGGTCGGAGCCTATATTTGTAGTTGATGATTGTGTCTGGCACAATCATCAGCTTTTTTGTTATTTTACTTTCCTGGCACCTAGTATATTGTGAATCACATCTGTCCGACAGTTTCCTCAGTTCTTCACGGCATTCCCAGGCCACTCTCGATGTCACTTTTGGGTTCGCAAGTGCCCTAAGTGCAGCCTGGCTGTCTGGAAAAGTATTTATCCGTTTATTTTTTTTGAGGCCTCGAGTTGATGTTTCTTGCGCATTGTGAGATTGCATACACTAAAGCCTGGAAAACTGTAATTGAATTGAAGGTTTTTCTCTGTACAGTAAATTCTAGCTTTCATCCCATGGAAAAATAAACTTTATTACAAAAGCAATTAAAATTATGGTATGTGATAGTCTGATTTTATCTATCATGAATTTTCCTGATTCTGTTTGAGCCCCCTGCTTAATGAAATCAGTAAAAAATTCAAATGATACAGAATTTCTGTCTATGCCTCATTCATGTGGTGGAAGACAAGAAAGTATCTCCAAAGGGTTGGTTAAAAATGCCAAAATGTAGGGTTGGCTAAAGGGTTGATTAAAAATGCCAACATGTAGGCAGCTACATATGGCCTGCTTATTTACTTATATGAAAATATTTTATTGTAAATCTATGTTCATACAATTAAAGTTCAATTTAAAGGTCTATAATTCCTACCAAGTTAAGTGTAAAACGATAACCAAAATCAATTAAAAAAAAATTATGTCACATAGGCTAATTACCCTGTTCTAACATGATCCTCCGACTATACTCATTTGATACATTCGTTGGTCTGGTTTTTGTTTCTTCAATTACACATTATCAAGCAAGAGCATTTGGAACATGATACCGAAGCATGTGTATCATTATGTGATGGATACTGTTGAATGTTTAATTTGTATTCGTAATTGTTTGAGCTTATATGCTGTGTAAAGTACTGAATTTATATTATTGCAATGAATGGAAAATTCATTCTGAATGGAATAAAGGAAGAAATTAACAGTTAGTAAATGTGTGAATTCTGACACCAAGATAAAAGCTAGAATAACTTTTAAGCTTGTTAGCTGTGATCAACAGTTTTTATTTCAAAATTGTCACTGTTCACTTTTATTATTGATAAATAACAATCAACAGTAGTTATACTTGTTGTTATCATGATTTAGAAAAATTATGTGTAACTGTAGATTAATTTGTCGGTGACAATGAAATTACTTATTTTTTTCAGCCTTTACCGGAAGAAGGGAACTGGAGTTGGTGTTCCAGAGAAGAAAATGGATTGGCTGACAAGAGATTCCGTTTCACTCTAACATCCCTATCAAACCCAAGAAGATGCATCGGTTTTGCTAGACGAAGGGTTGGCAGAGGCGGTAGAATTGTCCTTGATCGGATATCAACGAATTATGATGACTATTGGCGTATGTTGGATTTCTCCATTACAGAACCAGGTAGAGAAAGCTCTACATCAGTGGAAACCAGCACCTCCGATTCATTTTCCCCATCGGATATTAAAAGTGAACTCAGTGTTGGTAATTCAAGTAGTAACAATCTGCTGCGGACAAACGATTGTGTTAGTAGTGATAGTATTAAGGTGGAAGTTAAGAGAGAGCAAGAGGGTGCTCAAGAAGAAGGCATAGCACCTCTAGAGCCTGTTTACACCAGAGAGGAAAAAGATGATATGGTTGATTTCCTCCGATCAGTTGGAAGGGATTGGTGAGTTTGACTTCTTTCCTTCTTTAATACAAGAAATTCTTGACCATAGATTTAAAATAAAAAATGACAAATTGCATTTCAGGAGGGTTTTTTACAATCTACTGAAGTGAGGTCAAAAAGGAAAAAATGAAATGTTGTGTTTGTTCATATACTTATTTGAATATTCAACAAAAGCAAAAATTTAGTGTCCAACATGTCATCACATGATTGAATTGTAACTTCTGAAGGGACTTTTTTAGGGCGTAGATGAAGAATCTTACCATATAGCATTTTTGTTATTTTCATCAATTACTGTTAACAAGGCCAAGGGAAACCAATGATCCTTATCAATGGGAATCTGGCAAATATAATAAAAAGGGAATACATTGAACCCACAGGGTTTAACACTACTAAAATGGGGATAGGGCACTTGAAAATACTTTTTAGCTTCATAATGCCATATAAAGTAGAGTTTATTGAATTTTGAATCATCCACATTCTGGTTAACAAAAGAACTTTTGAGACTATTTTCCATGAGACTTGTTTCTACGGTTACCCACTGCTTTTTGTGCGACTTGTGTTTCGAGATTAACTGTCAATGACTCTCATTGTTACCCTCAACTTTTGCATGAGTAACCACCATTTTTGTTCAGATAATGTAAAATAACTAGGTTTATCAGGACACACAGAAACATGTCTGTCCACTACACTACAAGTGCCTATAAAAATTAAAGGTATCTTATCAATACTTGATAGTTCATAATTGATATGTCATGTGCATTCACGCCGAAAAAAATGAATATTAGTTTAGGTGTGATTTATGTGGCATAGGTGCTATGCCACTAGTGAGATATCTCTGGGTGAGATATCAAGAGCACAGCTCACTAGGAGTGGATGTTATT
>WOGO01009179.1:0-10320 GCA_015342085.1 Leptinotarsa defecta
TCTGTAGAAGTTTAAATAGTTCACTACAATAAATAAGGGTTAATTTTTGTCTTTCTGTCAGGAAGACAACTTAATCTTTGGTCATTCTGTATAACTCTTCACTCCTACATGCGTCCGATAGGCCAAAAACTAAAACGTGGAGTGTTGAAAACAAATTGTTGAAATTATAATTTCCGCAGTACTTGGTGTTTTTTGGCACAGTAACCATTTGAGTGATGCTTCAATTTCTTCGATAATTCTGCAAAATATGATAGTCAAATGTTTTCTGAAAATGAGCTTATTTTCTTGTTATTGTGTCACTTGACTATTTTTCTTATTTTAAGTTTTTGACATGTAGGTTGCTATGGAAAGGGGGTTGCTGATAACAGGTTGGTTTTGACGTAGAAATGTGTTCCCCTGAAATGAAACATTGTGTCTATTCGATCCTCCTCTGCAACCCGCGAGGGTTTATTGTAGCTAACATCAATTTAAACTATATCCACCTTCTTAACGAAGCCTGCTTTATTGAGTAAATGGCGAGATCAGATGAAATCAGATGGTGAGAGAAATCTATCAGATACTGAAAACTTGATACACCAAGTAGCGACAGCACGCTGATCTTCTGACAATCCATTTTTTTTTATTAGACGACAGTATAGAACGTATTATACAATGTAGATCATACCTACTGTAGCTAACAAGATGAGCTTTTTCAAGGATTGCATAAAGCTAATGGAATGGCCTACCTTGCCAAAAGTTTCAAACTCTCACAGTTCACTTATTCAGTCTGTTCGACAAAACCTAAAGCGATGCCAATGACAGGTTTCTGGTCTGATGAAACAGCTTGCAGCGTCCTACCTTGCAAGCGATTCAGTAACTTTATTACCTCCCGAGTCTGCGCGACTTGGAGCCCATATCAAGTCTGGGAATATTTTTATTGATTCATGTGTACCTAAAATAAAGTCGTATAGGACCCTGGACTGATAGTCGGTACATCTGCCCTGGGTCTGCGACTGTATACACTTATACCAGAACCTGAGAGTGTTTGCGACCTGTAATCCAACCGCTATCTACTCTTACTAGTTTCTCCTAACGGAGGATCATGTATGATTGGCAACATACACAGTTTTGTCTCTAGTCTCTCTAAAAAGATGTGAAGAGGAGGTCTGGAAAAACTTTCAAAGCTTCTGACTGTGTTATGTAATAGATACCGGAAATAGCCAGCCAAACCTGTTTCTGTACACTAGATAACTTTGCCAGAGCTATTTACTGTAAAGTTTTTGACTACCTACCGATTACTTCGTACTATTGGTCTGACAATTATCACATGCATCAAATGGATTTATTTGGACTTTGAGTCCCAAAATTTTCCCATACATCTTTCAACATGTCCATAGAGATATTCTGGCTTCTGTAGAACCTTTTCCAGTTGAGAGCTCCAGTATTTTTCTCAGGGGTAATTCCTAGATATTTCACTTCAGTTGCAAATTCAATAACCTCACCTCTGAAGAAAAGTAGTGTTTATCATTTAGGTTCTTCCTCCTGGTGCACTATTCCAGTTCTGCTGCAATTTAGAGACATCTGCTCCATCTGACATCAACTATAACTATAAGTCCTTGTAAGGATATAACAGGCAATGCCTAGAATATCAAGCCAGAGAAAGCACGATACTATATGTTAGTATCGTTGAAGGCTGAGGCAACATATGAATCTTTGTTATTTTAGTGCTATTACAGTGGCTTCTAGTGTTATTTCAAACCAAGCAGTTGTTCCATTTCATTCGTACAGTATAAAGAATCTGGAGAAATATCATATCAAAACTTTGTTCTAGGAATAAATGTAAAAAAAGTCGCTTCAATCTTTTAACCAAACCATAACCTTTACACGAAATTAATACGTTAACCTTCATTGTTACCAGTCAACCCTTTTTATAAATAACTTCACGGCTCGAAAAACAACCATCTAACGTCAAAAATGAGCGACTGCGATTTAAACAATACAAAACGGAAAATTATAATAACAATCGCTACACCTTTCTCAGATAAAGCGCCATTAATATAGCCGTTGTAGATTTTATCGATGCAATTGAACAATTACAATCGCCCGTAATGAATTATTAATCACAGGCGGTTCATTCTCACGATACACTTCCACTTTTTTTTCCGGAATGCGAAGCTAACCTCAAACACAGTAAAAGGATTTACATATCTAATTCGGTTAAATATTTAGATTTATTAATTTCACAGTATGAGATCGGGCCCAGAGGGCTCTCGGCCCGAGAGAGAATCGACGTATTATGCGGGTTATGTAATGAATTTAGCAACAATAATTGATGAAGAGGGATTAGTCTTTGTGCCTAATTTAAAAGGGTTCAAAATATTTGCATTAATATTGTGAGTCGGTGGCAAAAAAAGGTGCCCGCTGAGAGGAACACACCGCTGGAATGCTGAAAGAGGTAGGATGATTACGAGGCGAGAGGAATAAGTTGTTTGCACTTGGGATTGACTGCAAAGAAAGACAGAGGTAACAATGGGAGGAAAACCGCAGTTATTTGTTCATTACTTCGGGGTCATTAATTTTTATATGTAGTTCAAATACATTTATGAGGTATTAGGTGAATAACTTTTCAGTAACAGTCGTTACAAAAAATATAACTTCTTGACGTTTTAGTCGTTTTTAACCGACACTGAGGTCACACAACCTCAAATAGTAGATATAGTAGACATAGTAGGTGAAGTACATCTGTTCAAAAGGATCACTACCGCAAAGTGGCGATGCAATCCTTCAGAAAAAAGTTTTCAAAATATCACGTTTGTTTCTTTGACATACTCGTAAAATAACTGCAGAAAAAGTACTGTTAGACGAAATATTCCGTTATTTGATACTAGATCAATATTTGAATTGGGAGGGGTATATTTTAAGAGAGGATAGTTTTTGGGGAAGAAAGGTTTTCGCTTTCTACTCTGGAAGTGTTCCACATTTTTGGTTCAATGATGGAGAAGTAGAAAGCCAAAACTTTTCTTTTCCAAAACATAGTTGGAAATCTATTGAAAATACTTCTCTTATTTCACAACAGAAATACTGGTTTAAATAGAAACAGGATATATATATTTAGGAGGTATTTCCCAGAAATACTGGCGTTAGCATCATCAGAAGATGATTAGTCACGTCAGAAGTTCCAGTTCTGCCTATTAAACTCGATCGGTACTGGTATTTGCCTACAAAATTATTTGTTGAAATCTTCTCCTCGTAAAGTGAGATCAGCTCTGGTATCTGATGAATGGAGTGGATCAATAATATGTATCGGTTGAGAAGCAGGTCAGTTTGGTTTCTACAAGGTATCCTTTCAAACTGAGCCATGATGTACTGGATAAACATATATTACATGAACAGTTATGTACTTAGACTGACGTATTCGGGATATATTCATGAGGGAGGGGGCAGAATATGCAGAATGTCACTATCAAATGAATTAATGCAATCAAAACAGCATGAGAGGTGTAGTAAATGTAGATGATTTGATCTCCACAAACATTATATTTGAAAAATAATATCACAACATGTTTCGCTAGCATAGTAGGTTTCTCAAGTGTAAGAATACTTCAAATTGTTCTTACATTAATATTTATATACCACAGGTAACCATAATTTAGAGTACCTCTAAAAAATTACCTGGACCTCTACCTGAGGTACATGTTGAACTATGATTACCTACATCATATTACCTCACATCTACATCAATAATAATTCTTTCTCGGATTTTAATAATGGTGATCTATTCAAATAAAGTTGGTCATTCATTTGAATGTTTGAATTTTTAAGTTTATTAATTTCCATTGTTCATAAATGATTCAGTTTCAAACCTTTATTTTCTATGTGCAAAATTTCGAACTCTTCATTAAAGATATGATTTTCTTCTAGAAGATGATTTGAAAATGTTGAATTTGTTTTCTTATCTACATAGCTCGTATGATGTTCCCGGATTCGATTCCCAAATGTTCTGCCAGTTTGACCAATATATACCTTAGGGCACGTTCCACACGTCAATTTATATACTTCTGATTTCTGGAATTTGGATGTCTTGTCTTTATTATTTTTAACAAACTTTCCCAATGTATTACTTGTTCTATATGATTGCATAGAGGTTCAGGTAATTTTTTGGAGGTAGTCTCAATTATGGTTACCTGTGGCATATAAATATTAATATAAGAACAATTTGAAGTATTCATACACTTAAGAAAGCTACTGTGCTAGCGAAACATGTTGTGATTATATTTTTCATACAAAGTTTGTGGAGATCAAATCGTGAGGTGTAGTTTTTGAAAGTACTGTGGATCTTCATCAAGTAGCGGACGAATCAATCAGAAAAAAAAGTACATGAATTGATATTTATAGCTATTATGAATTTCATATCAAAACTTGCATTACAATAAATCTCATTTCATTATAAATAGTTTCCAAGTTATAGAAAAATTTGTTTCAGATCAACTTTTTACTTTTCTCGTTGTTTATTTCCTATATAGTGGGGATGTGCCCCTCTGTACACGTCCCTGAAGCAAAAAATAATTTGTTGACTAATTCATCTATTTTGAATAAAATTTCACATTTCTGTACTAGCTTCGAATCCTATATGAAGCTATGCAACGACACGTTTCGTGATAGATAATTATCACATTAGCTCACTAAAAAAATCGAGAGGGCTATTGTCCCAAGATGGTGGATCTACAGCCGCTGGAGGGGAAAACAAGGTCATTCGTCAGAGACTCAACTCACTTTATTCAAAAGATTCGGGATTTGAAACTGAATCCTAAGGACGTGTTAGTAAGTTATGAAGTCTTATCTCTGTTTACATATGTTCCGGTTAGTGAAACCTTGCAACTCATCGGCGGGTTCTATCTTCAAGACATCGCCGCCTCATTTGAACATAGATTAACATCAACATACTTCCAGTGGGATGATAAATTCTATGAGTAAAAAGAATGAGTTACAATGGGAAGTCTACTAAATTCAATAGTTGCCAACTTCTACATGGAGCAATTGGGTACTGCTGGCTACGATATGTTGTTGATACGTCATACTTTGGAGTCACGGGAAAAAGGAATTGGCAAGATTCTCCTAATAATTGAAAAGTCGAAAAATGAGATAAAAGAGCAGTCGGCCGTCCTACACCTAGTTCCATTATAAGTACAAACCCACAAGGACCATTTTCAGTTTGCGCATCACATATGATAATATCTGCTGCAGTGGCAGACGAAACGTCAGGTATAGAAACCTAAAGACCACGGCTTATAAACTCGGAAACATCTATCATCCATGAATGCATATATTTATTTTTCAATGAAAAAAAAATATATGAAACGGCAAACCTTGGTTTGTCATTGGAAAGGTGTTTCATTGAAAGCAAGGTTTGCCGTTAGAAAGGTATTGGTGGTTGTGAGCAAGCTGTCGCCTCCAAAAATCTTGCCTGCCGGCAGTGGCGCAAAAATCTCAATGTCGAAAACCGAACTAGGTTTGTTAATGCTCGCAACAGCTGCAAACTAATCTGTCTGTCTGTTTTTTCGTTAATCAGATGTCGCCTCCATACAAACAATAACTCTCAGAAGTAGAGAAACTTGAACGAGCTAAGGACTAATGAGGTCTTACCCTTTAACGTGTGAATTTTAACACTAAGGATAAATGAATGCAAAGAACTTCACAATCAGAGAGTTAGGGATGAACTGCTTGCCAATCCCAACGGTTCTAGATCCTCCTGGTTGGTAGCTAAAGCTGTTAATCATAACTTTACGAAATCCACAATTTCACCACTAACACAAGCGAATGGTTCAATTACAACATCAGCCATAGAAAAAGCAAATCTACTAGCTGAATAATTTGCGTCCCACTCCAGTCAATTTTCTGGGAAAGGCACCACCCACTATTTCCACACTAGAATCCACAATACCGAAAATTACTTTTCAACAGCGTATAGTCAGGCGAATTTTAAAACAGGTCAATATCAACAAGGCGATAGGCCCTTATATAGTGCCCGTCATCCTACTTAAAAAGTGCTCAAATAAACTCACACCAGTATTTGGCAGACTTTTCAACCTATCTGTCAAGAAAGAGGTTTTTTCTTCTTGTTGGAAGATTGCTCGCGTTCAGCTTATTCGCAAAAAGGCCATGAAAAATGTTTCAACCAGTGGCTTTGCTATCTGTGGTATCATAAATCATGGAGACAGTCATAAACCACCATATCCTCAAATATTTGGAAGGCCAACATTTTGAGCGATCTCTCGAATACTTTCAACATCAAGGCTGGTATTCCCCATGGATTCATGTTGTCTACAACCCTCTTTTTATTGTACATCAACGACTCATTGGAGAAAATTAAGAATCCACACTTGTCTCTTCATTTCAGTTGGATTCCAGCACATCGGCTACGGAAGCACATCTTCACCGGCAGCAGGAGGTTTCATATCTTAATGAGGGTTTCGAAGTGATTTCAATTTGGGGTTAAAGTAACCAGGGTTTAACTCAATGCCACAAAAACCCAGGCATCGGTTTTCTCCAAGAAGACAAATGTCTCCAAACCAGTCTTGGCACAATCGCGTCGCTGGAATTACAAAGGCTGCTTCTCAAAAGCTTGAAACACTGTTCCGAACCAGAAAACTGTACACACCTCAGCAACTTTTGATGCAGATCTTCTTTGGAGTATTGTTTTCATGCATTGAGCTCTGCCCCCAAACATACCCTGAAGTTGCTGGATTCCATCCAGAAAAGAGCCATCTGCCTGATTGGACACGCACACGTCACGTGCAACTTTGATAGCCTGGAACATCTATATATACTTGCACGGGACATGTTCAAGTGACTTGGCACATTTGAATCCACCAAGAGCGGTACAACATAGCCATTCAAATCCAATGTGAATCGCTACTTTCGCACAGTCATCTCTCTGAGAGTGTCTTGAGGATTTTCCTGTAGTGCTTGTGTTTTCCCCTTAAAAAAACATCGGGCAATTTCTTAAACATCGGTCGTGAAAGCCTACACACCATGATCAAACTTATATTCATTTTACAGTTTCGGTACTTAAATATTCAATACTTTATGATCGAATCTCAATTTAATTAATTCTAAACCCCATTAGTGAGTTGAATGTGAGTCTTATATGGATATTAGAAAGTAAAAAAAACCAATCTGGTATTTTTCTTTCGTCATTGTTTGTTTGTAGATTATATTTTACATTCATCAATTTTCAGTTTCAAGTATGTCGAACAAAAACATCATTCAAGATCAAGTCAGCGTGGACAACACAAAAGGGAAATGAATGGAAGAGATAACAGCGATCTGAAATATGGCTGGTGTCTTACATATAGTTTGATGGAAAGATATCGCACATTAGGAAACTACGGTTATGTAATTAGAATTGTTCCCTCCAGGAGGACACACCCATTCAATGGTACACGAGTTTGCACGCACATGCAGGTTACTTTGCTGCGGAATGATATGGTAGAGTACATTACTGGAAAAAAAAAATTGTAAAATTACGCTTCCAGCAAAATTCATTTCATCGACTATTACGAACCATATTCGCACAATCAATTGTGGAGTCGGTGGCGTCTGCATTTGGATTTCCATTATGATGCCTTTTGATCGTGAACTGAATGTAACTGGTTGATACTTTATGAAAATCCTTGTACTGTATTGTTACTTTTACTAAGAAAGGTTTACAAACTGTATCAGTAACTATTGGTCGATTTTATTAATGAATTCTGCATATACATATAATGTTTTCGATGTTATTCACTCCGTTCCATTTTTTCTCATCATATTCATATCTCGGTAGTAGTTTGTTTCTTTTTGCCTCTTTCTATTGAAGTCCATATATTAGTACCAGAACCATGTTTCGAAATTAATTGGTATGACCACTTTTTTGAAAACTCTTACTCTTTAATATTTCCAGTTTATTTTCTCTTTCGATTTAATCAAGTCTAGTTGTTTGATTGTTCTGCACTGTTATAATTCTCTGTTGCTTTTAATCTTGTTCTACCTTTACCTTCGCGCTACTAATCTTGACATTTACTCATTTTGAAGCTCTATTGCAAAATTTCAAGGTTATTATGTGTCTTCTACTTGTCCTATTACAAAAATGAAGCCATTTTTTTTACTATTTAGTCCGAAACCAAATAGAATTTATTATCTTCAATGACTTTTTACAAGATTTTTAGGTTAGGTTAGTCCGAAACCAAATAGAATTTATTATCTTCAATGACTTTTTACAAGATTTTTAGGTTACTTTTTGTTGCATTACTGGTTGGGTTTGTCAGTCTTGTGATGTCTTTTCCTCTATGGCTTCATTCGTAATCGTCAGTAACTTCTGTTGACAGCGTTTTCCTTACAGTAATTTTTCATAGTATTCTCAACTCATTGTTTTGTGGTTCAACTCAGTACACCTCTAACTTCACTGTTGGAGAATTTTTTCTTTCGTGTAATTCAATGTTTATATGAAAGTAGCTGTTTCAGGAGGACTTTCTTTCAGTTTGTGTCTGAAAGTTACTCCTTTGCATGATCTACACTTCCATGTATAGAGTTACTTATTTTCAAATTGATTACTTCCTTCCTTTCATTGGAAGATTCCCTCATCCTTTTTTGTATCAAGATGGAGTAGTAGATAGCCAAAAACTTTCTTTCCCAAAAATTAATCACTCCTAAAAACATAACCCCTTCAATTCAATTTCATAATAAACTAGACTGCTGGAAGAAAAAAGTAAAACACATTCATTTAGGAAAGGCAAGTAGATCACATTCGTTAGCAACTCAGTTTAATTTTTCTGGTGCATTCGAATAAATGAAGGTTCATTAAAATGTTTCATTGTTGATATCATGGTGAAGGCAGGTGTTTTTTCATTCAATAGTTATCAAATTTCTAGTCAACTGCCGCTCAATTGGAGTCAAATTACCTGCCACGCCCTCTATGAATAAATGATATGTGTACCAGAAATCGATTAATTATGCATGACAATCGACTTGATTAAATTGCATTAATTATTGAGATGTTGAATATACAAGACCACAGTTCCGGAATCCTGTTGGTTCCACTACTGTATCTGGCCTTCTAGACCGCGATTTATTTTTAAATTGAGACAAGTCCTCGTTCTGACTGCGGGTCTACGATATCATTAAATATTACCCACAAACGGTATGGTAACTAGAAATAATAGCAAATTTATATTACGGACGTGGATATCGTATAATTTACTCGCAACCAGGCATTACGGAAAATTAAATGGAAGTAATACGTTAATGTCAAATGGATTTGCCGGGTTTTTTGCCGTCGTTGTGGTTTATTGACGATAGATGAAATGCAAACGTATAATTCTATTGATTTTAATTAAAAGATACGATCTTTCGACATTTGTAGATCGCTGGACTGCGAAATTATGGAAATTATTCCAGAAGCGCAGGTACAGTCCATAAGCGAATAAGAGACTGGATCGGAACTACACAAGAGTCAGTCAGTATAGGTAGCTCTATATGGATTCTAGTGTTTGCTCATTCAATTCAGGAGAGCTTTATCTATGAAAGTTTGTGTTAGAAATATTTTTTTTCTTTCATATAGTTGCCTGTTCAATTATCCAAGCCAACTGTTTGCTGTCAATAACATATAGTATAGGGTTGTGTCATTTCTGAAAATTGAAATAATATAACATGCATTACTAAAGGAATACTCAATACTGTTTACTCCGGCGGGTTGGCTATCCTTGTTCATCTTTCACTGCCTGAGCCACTGTGCATGCTGCTTAAGGCGAGTTCATTGGCTTGGGATGTAGGGGTTGAGCAAACCAGCCATCAGATGCCTGCTTCCACGTAGCCCCTCTGGATATGGGAATGACAGAATCACTTTTGGTTCTGTTATTACCTAACTGAATGTCATCCCAACGATTACTAACTCCTAAGGTGTGTGTATCTGTGCCGAGAGAATGAATGACACTGAGCCTATCAGCTGTGTCTACGGAACCTGCGAGATACCGGGCGCCCTCTCATCGTAGCATCGCCTTGTCACGGTAATGCGGAGCTCTGCCGTGATTGACCTTCTTTCCCGAGCTACTCGTGGGACTATTATGAACAGAGTAAACTCAAACATTATTTCTGACGCTGAGCCTAGAGAGAATGTCGAGCTCACGACTCCAACTGTCCTCCCTGTAAATTTAGATCAGGAGCGAGAGCTCACGATCCAATAACTGAACCTAAATAAAAGGTTTGGTGGTGCAGCCAGAAAACGACTGAGTTGTCTCCTCAAGAGCGGGGTACCTTATGAAACCGCCTTGCACCAAATTCTTGAGCGGCATACGTAGAATATGT
>WOGO01009180.1:0-10319 GCA_015342085.1 Leptinotarsa defecta
GCTCGTATAGTACGGTGAGGAGCATGAATATTGAAGAGATGTATCAAATTGGTATTCCAAAAAAATAGCATGTCATCAGCATTGTGCATTGTATACATTGTATTCCAATCAACAGAATAAAGATCATCATTGAAGAAGGTGATATCAAAGTTTCTGAAATCACGATATGTTACATATTTCGCATAATCAAATTTCGGTGAATTAATTTCACAAGAAAACGCCATATGATCTGAGATCCCTTCTAAGTCCACAACATCTATTGATACAATATGTCCTCGATTATTCACAATCAAAAGGTCTAGTAATGTTTGGCTGACATTAGTTACTCTAGTTGGTGATTTTATCAATTGAACCAAATTGAATGACTCCAGTACATTACTCAATAACTCAGTCTTTCTATCATGTGTCAATAAATCAATGTTTAGATGTATGATTTCATTATATACCTCAAAAACCATTTTTTGAAACGAGAAACAGACATGAGACCATTTTTATGAGAATATATATTACAAAAATGATATTTATGTGGGAAAAGGACAGTGGCGTATCATGATTTTGATCAAAACTATGGCAGGGCACGTGAACAGGGACGTCACTGATGAACTTTTAAGAAAGGTGTTACCACAGAAAAATGTATCTTCATGCGAAATTTGCATGTATCAAAATTGAAAAAAAAACACAAAACAGTTTCAGACATAAATGGTCCAAGGATTATCACCCTTCACAATCACCATTCAATTATGAAACAATCTGAATAGTTTTGAATAGTAACCAGTTCTATAGAACACTTGGGTTCCTTTGAAAGCGAATATTTGGGTGCCTTCACTGGCTTCTTATTTCACTACTGCTGATATGTCAGTATGCCAGAGGCAATTCCAATAAGAACGAACCCAAGCCCACCATCGAAGGAATAAAACCGGTGACCCGATTAACTTTTGACAAAACAAAAGCACTACAGAAAAATCCTAAGGGCGCTTCAAGAGCGGAGCCTATGCGAAAGTAGCGATCCACGTTGGATTTGAATCGCTGGAGATTAAATTCATTTGGAAATTTCACATCGTTCTTAGGAAGTTCATTCCACATAAACGCAGCTCTCCAAATGGAGTTCGAGGTATACTGAATTGAACCTCAAAACGATGAGCAACCACAGTCCGTCTTGTATTTCTCATTCCACCCTTAGTGGAATCAAATGTGCCACTTGAACACTTCCCCAGAAAGTATCTATAGAAGGATAATTATAATAATAATGACAATGACTTCTGCAGTTGAAGACGAAACAAGGCCTACAATCTCGTAAAGTAGCTTGCATAGATAAAAAAATACCTTGTTACACGATATAATAAGTCCGATTTATATTTGAAACCATTAAAAGGTGATTCACTTGAAACAGTTGAAAAATCCTACTTTCTAGGTTCTACAAGAGGAAAATATAGATCCAGCTCCTTTAATACCACCCAGAAGAAGGTACTATCCACAACTGACAACCGATGATCAAACTAGCAGAGTCCCCAAGAATGAAATTGCAAATCTTTCAAATTTTTATTGGTACTGGGGACCAATATCAAGGTCACAGGCGGAAGAAAGGCTCAAAAGCTCACCAGATGGGGCTTTTCTTGTCAGAGACTCTACATCAGATAGGTAAGATTTTGCTGCAAATTGAACAGTTTTATAAATATATTCATCATTTAACTAATGTTTAAAAAAAAACGGAAAAAGGTAATGAAATGTTATACAATGTGCATAGTAATATTAAAAGTGAATCAATAGACCTCTATTTGTCCGCGATGATAATTATACAATTTTCACCCAAAATTTTATTTAAAACACATTTTGCTACACGGTAGCTTCATTGGTTGGGCCAGCCCAACTGATGATTTAGCTTTGTTTATGTTTTATATTATGTAAGGTTATAATCCCAAAAAAAAAACAGTAAGAAACATTGACTCCTCAAAAAAATATTTTTCAAGAAATAATAATAATGTAATACTGTATATTCATTCATTTGATTGGATAGCAGGTAAAGGGCACCTAATGTTACTACATACCATGGTAATTCAGGACAGTTTACTGATGATGGTGCATCTGATATTTTTGCTTCAGGGAAATGTGAAAAACTCTGGAAAAGAAATTGGATATCTGTTTAAAAAGAAAACTGTTTAAAATCAGTTTTTCTGTTAACTAGCTGTCGCTCCCCTGCAAAAGACGACTCCCAGAAGTTGAAACTTAAGCGAGCTAAGGACTAACGAGTTCTTACCTTTAAACGTGTGATTCCTAACACGGATTGGACGATAGCAAGTGAAAATCGATTGTCCATCCTGTGGCTTGAAACACCGATTTACACAGCGGTCAACTGAGTGAGAGGAGCAAAGTACCCGCGTCAACCTGACCGGCTAACGATCTATTGAATATTGAATAACATTCGTAAAATGGTTACCAAGGGATCATAGAAGGAGTAAAGGGTAGATATAGAACGACTTATCAATATGACAGAGGTCCTAAAGCCTGCAAAGAAGAAACTGGGTAAGATGCCTAGAGAGATTTTAGTTAGAAGTATAACATCCAGGTAGTATACTGAGGTAGTCAAACACATAACAATTTGGACACATTTCTCAGAAGACTGTGTACTAAACAGCATTGCCAAAGGCTGAAAATCATGGATCAGATATGTGGCACAACCATACGATTGGATGATGGTGCATCTGATGAACGAGATGGGAGAAAGGAGAAAGCAAAAAGAAAGACAATCTGAAGTTGATTCGGAACAGGCTTAGCAATGGAGATTTGGTGCAGAGCTAACTTAGCAATGGAGATCGACCTGATTAACAAGTCTCCAAATATAGTGCAATTGTCAAGGCTTACTGTGATGATTACAAAGTGTAACTTTGTAATCATCACAGTACTAAGTATAGTGTTGTGTTGTAATTTGTCTTGTCGAATAAAGGCTTACTGTGATGATTACAAAGTGTAACTTTGTAATCATCACATTACTAAGTATAGTGTTGTGTTGTAATTTGTCTTGTCAAATAAAGTTACATTTGAATAAGCGAACTACTCATTTATTTGTTGAGAACTCATTCATAAATTGAATATTAGTAACATCGCAAGTTCGTAACATTCCTTAAATGTAGGGCTTCACATTTATAAATTCTGTATGTTGCAAAAAAATATTACTGCTGTAAAACAAACAATTCTTGGCAAATAAATCCACTTTTTAACATAGCATTCGAAAACAATGTTTGTTTTGTTCTGTTGCTTCTGTTATCTTGCACTTTGGGTATTCATTGTCACTTGACTTGAGTATAATTTAATAACATCTCTGTCACGTAGAAATTGAATTCCTCAAAAATATAGAAAAATATCGGGTTTTTTCAGATATTTATTATGGTATGAGAAGAGATATCTTTCATTTCGTGGAAAAATTATGTTTTTCGTTTGGATGCAGTCAACAGAATGAATATTTCACGTACCCTAGAATACAAGCTGCTTGCCTTCTTATGTTCGATGATGTAACAAGATCAATGAGCAAAATTATCCATGCAGAACCGAGAGGTTTTTAATAGGATTTCTGGAAATTTACCGGATATTTTTTTCTGTAATTTGAAAAAAAATTATTTGTAAACATTATTATTTTAAATTTGAAAGTCTTGAACATTTGGTTTTTATTTATGTACTGGAATAGGAGATATAATCTCTATCTTGCTATGCTACCTCTTTCCAAACCATTTTGAAATCGGACAAAATCATTGAATAGATTTATTTTCAATTATTTAGTTATCTATTCTTTACACGGATACACAATAGTAAACAAGGCCTATAGTTACAAATATAGATAATCATAACAGCAGTAACAGATCATAACAATAACATCTGTCTAAAATCTTCAGATAATCATTAAAAATAAAATATTCTGAAAAATCGTTGATTCTAAAACTGTTACTTTTCACAATATAAACTTACTTTTTTAGGTACCTTTTCACTATGAGTTTTCGAAGTCTTGGAAAAATTCTTCATACAAGAATTGAATTCAGCAAATCTGGTTACAGCCTTTTCGACCAAATTGGGTATAACAGCGTCTCTGAGCTTGTTGAAGACGCAATAGTCCGATCACAAAACAGTGTTTATTGTTATACCAGGTATGATCGAGATGAAGTACGTCCGAATTTTCCAGTGAGGCTCACTCTGCCAGTTTCGAGGTATGATAAAGTGCCCACTTTGAAATATCTCTCCCGATTCATCATACGACAGTCTGTGATTATCAACGATATGGATAAGTTACCATTGCCTGTTTCATTGATTGCATATTTACAAGAAGAAGGACCTTATTTTTAAAGAATATAAAATAGTTAAGTGTCGGGTACTTTCTTTTTCTGTTTCAAGTTGGGGCAGTTTTTTCATGTATATGGTTTTTCAGCATGATCTTGTTTTCAAAGTTTTTTCGGTAAATGACTAGAAGTGAGACATTATTCAAATCACTTCCTTCTTTGAAATTACAGAATTTTCTCTGAGAGAAAACAAAAAGGTTCAAGTTTTAAACAAAAGGTATTAGCACATTAAATTTTTCCCATTTGAGTTTTTGAAGTTAAGTTTGTTGCTCCTGATAGGCAAAATAGAATTTTTTTTGTAAATATAAATTATGATTTGTTTTATACTCATAGACAATATTGGAATATTACAATTAATCCCTTTTGAATTTAAAAAAATTGCACATATTTAACTCAAAAACTGTTTTGAATCTACCATAATATAGTTCAAACTGCCCCAAAAAAACACTGACATCAAAGACAGGTTGATCAAAATTGCCCTGTTTTATTGATACCTATATACACATAGGTAATTGCTTTTCAATTGAATTTTCTTATTTATATTTATGTATTATATACAAAAGTGCACTTAATAGCTTTAAATAAAGGATCTTTAAAGAAGAATGTTAAGTATATTATATAGGATTATAACTAAATGTTTATTTGGAAATCAAAATTATTTTGTTGTTCATTATTTTTTTTATTTGAATTTATTACTGTTACGTTTTGTTTTGGAGACCAATTTGATTTTGAAGTAAATTTAATTACATGTGATTGTATTCTTTATTTTCGGAATATTGATACTAATTAGTCTTGTTCAACTTGCATAGTAAAACATCAAAAGTGACATCAGAGAAAGGAACAGAATTGAGAATATTAGTGAGTTTTTCAATTAAATTCATGTTTGTCTTGGTCAAACATTTTATCTAATGCTTTCATGCAATTGTTCCATTGTTTATTGGTTAAAGTTTATTGAAATAGAATTTGCAGAAAATTTAAATTATTGGCAATAATTTGCATAAGAGGTTCCTTCGAAAAATTACTTTAATGTTTAGTATTATGCATAAAAGTCATAAATCCAGTATTTGTGAATCCTTAACAGACTTGATTCATGGTGGATCCAAATTTTCATAAAGTTATTTGATGGAATTAGAACGAATTGTTCTTAGATAATTTGATTTATAGCCAATCTTCAAGTATGCCCACTGACTATATGTGAAAGTTTTCTTTCCTTATACGAGGAATTGGGCAAATTTCGGATATGCAGTTGGTTACCTTGTTCACAAGCAGATGGGGCGACGACAAACCGGTTGTTTGTTGTATGCTTCAGCTTAGTTCGAGGAATGATACTCTGACGGAATTCGATTTTCAATTATCGGAAATCATCGACTTTATGTTGATGATATACACTACCTTGCACTGACGAGTGGCTAAACAGCCCGAAACCGGTCTGCAAGTGTATTCCAATAATTGAAAATCTATTGCGGCAGTTGTATCGCCAACCGCATATGCAGGAATAACTCTAGTGAAGAATCCTGCACTGACACCTGTCGGACATAATCCAACGCCCTTCGTGGTATTATCCAGGGGAATAGTTGTTTTCTGATAGGTGTCAGTCCATTAACCTACTGTGTAGGGTACTGAGACTGGCCTGACCGAATTGTTCTTTTAGATGATTTGATTTAGAGCCAGTCTTCAAGTATGCCCACTGACTATACGTGAAAGATAGAAAGTCTCATTTCCCTTTTGTCCACATAGTAGTGGGTGAATCCGTCAATTCATGACACATATATCTTATGAAAGATAAAATCTTGAAAACTAATACTTAGAATAATTAGAAGTTTCAATCTTGAACAGTATTATCAATTATGTACCTTCAAGTAACATAAAAACGAAATAAAAAGCTCACTTGAAAATAATTTTGTTGTTTCTTTCATTTTCATATGACATTTTGAATTTTGTGACATTTTTTTGGAGAAAAAGTGGAAAAATCCTTTAAACAATAGCTTCAATAATGAAAATAATCCAGGTTTCCCATTTGACAATCATCTGACTTGCAAATAGCAAAAATCCACAAATTAAGTACTATAAAACTTCTTGAAGGCGAATTATTGTTCATCAATGTATCTATAGAATACTTATTTTCTCTAATTATTGATGAGTAATACAAATATTTTTTTCAAGTGTCTGATTCAGTCAAGGCTTGTATAAGAGACACTACCCGCGTCCCAAGTCCAATTTCATGTATTTTTTTTTTCAAGTTTCAAATCGCTATTTTTCCAACACGAACACTCATAACTTTTGTAATACTTGCTGGTCCCTTTTCAGAAGTATCAAGATGTTTTTAGATGTATTCCGAATCGATTGACACTTCAATCGTAATTTTCGGTATTTGAGGACAGGTTTTTGATGAAATAGCATTCGTGAACCAGACTATTTTGATCGGTTGTCTGTTTGACCTTCGGTGTGTGACAATTCAGGTGTGACCATTAGTTTCCTGCAGAGCGAAACAATGGTTCGAATCCAACTCTGCAACCCCATTCGCTTCGGAATTCTACTGAACCGGCGCCACTTTTTGTGTAAAGCAAGAGACATGGAATGGGAGATGAATATGCACTGGGGTGGTTTATATTGTGACATTGCAACACAACAGAAACTAATCTGGAGTCATTGTAGCATGTCTGAGTTTTGCGGGAGTTAACAAACTATGAAACTATAACTCTATTATCACACAACGTCGACCGTTGCAAGAACATATGTGAAAATGTGAATGAACATTTCCTTGCACAAGATGGGTTGCTAAGTTTGTAAGCATATTTTGAAGCTTCCGTAATTATTCCGGTTTTGAAAGGTTTCATTTTGTTTCTTTCACTTAATTGAATAATTCCGAAATTGATTCGTTACCCAGACTTGGAACCTCTGCCGTGAAAAAGATCTTATGAAAATATGAAAATACTTTTCCACATCAGAACAAAAGCGAAATGCACGTCGAGAGACTGCTTTTGTTCTGGTGTGGAAGTATTTTCATCAAATCTGAAATTGACGTTCCGAGGAATTCATTAAAAACTAGAAATGTTTTCTCAAGATACACTCAAGTGATAACTAGTAATTGTTATATTGTATTAGGGCGATATCAAGTTTTGACTTGAACTCCTTGAACAAGAGAAACAAATATTCAATGTTTGTCATATCCCCTGTTCATCTCAAAACACCGTTTTTTAAATCTTGCATCAATACTAAAACCATATGTTTAGAATTCAATGATAAGTTGCTCAAATTAATAATCGTACTGTAGGCTACATCTGAATATTCGTTTCAAAAACAAAGAGCAATATTATTGGTTGGTTCAGCCAAGTTGAGTCAATGTAACATAATGCTTACTGTTGTTCTTTGAAATTGGATAGATCTTGTTCAGAGCTTGCCCTTGTAGTACTGTAGGAAAAATTGATTCAATAATGTCTACCTCGTTACCGTCGTTGATGATAATTTGTTCAGTGTAACGTAGTTCAACTTGAAAATGTGTTTTGAAAGTGGTATATCAAATAGTCTTTGAAGCATTTCATTGAAGTATCCTTCATACTACTGGAGTCTGTAAAATTTATTGAGCAATTCACCTCCACCTCAAAGGTGAATTAAACGAAATAAATCGAAACTGACAAATTTGAAAAGCTTACTCAACTATACCTTGTCATATCTAGAAAGCGACTCGTAATATATCACCAGCTGCGGGCTGGAGAGTGCAGTTCCCGCCGCAAGTAGCAGAAAGGGTTGATAGTTTTTCAATTCCATTGAGCAGTATGTATTGCTTTTAATTTCAGGTTCTTCAAAGAAAGGTAGGAAAACTAATTCTGAAAATATAATTTATTTAGGTTGAAGATTAAATTTCAAATTGAAAATTTCTTGGGAAACATTATATTTATCAAGATGAATGAATCCAAACGAAAATGTAATTGAAAGAATGATCAAAAAATTACATCGGTTCAAATCCACACATATCAGAATTGTTTATAGAGTTATCACTATCCTCACTGGTACTATTGTTGTCACTATCATCTTGAACAGTTATAATAATTTTGTCTATTGCTAAATCAAGTTCCTTCGAAGCATAAAATTATTCGAAACGTTTTTTCTACTGCTCTTGAGAAAACTAAGTGAAGAATTTGTCACATAAACTTTCAACCGATTCGAAATTGAAGTCCACATTTTTAGCAGCCACATATTGTTTCAGGGATGCAAATACTAATATTGGGTTCAAATGTGGATGACAAGCAGTACAGTTTGCGTACAATTTGTCCATGATTCTCCATAATCCTATGAACTGCATATAACTTGAATCGTGATTTACGGATTTAAACAATGAAATATAGATCAATTTTCAGCATATCATCCGTGAAGTGAATGTTCTGTCGTCTCAACCACTCTATCATCTAATCTTTACTCCAGGAAATGATTGAGCACTTCTTATACTGAATATTGTGGTATGGGGCACTTTCCATAACCAAAATGCTTTTTTATGCAACCATTTTTTGTTATTCTCGTTATTTATTTCACTATGATAGTGCACGATTTTGTGTTGATTTGAATTTTAGATATGAATTTTTCATATATCCATTTTCTCCTTCTGCATTCACAATTATAAGTATCTGCCCTTTTGAAATTGGTGCAAGCAACTCTTCATTCAAATCATCATTCCAACTCTTCTCATGTGTATGTGGAACATGGATATATGTTTCATCCATATAAATTATTGTTCGACCTTCTTCACGGTATTTCTTCATGTCTGTGAAAAAATGTATTCGCAACTGCTGAATCATCAGTTTTTCCATTAGCGATTTCTTATTTTTTTTTTCTTTTCCTTCATCTGAACCCTATTTCTTCAATTACTTTCCTCAGAGATTCATAAGATCCCTTATAACAATTTTCGTCAAAGAATTTTTTATGCATACGGAGTGGGGTGGGATTTTTTTTCTCATTAATGTAATAATTGATTATATTTCGACGAACAAAGCTCTTGTCGAAATCATCAAAATATGATTGTGATGCTTTTCTATGTCTTCTCTGGTTGAAAATTTATATTGTTTTCAACAAAAACCCATTGGTCGGCCAAAGGAAAACAAGGTTATGAAAGAGATCAAAGTGATCGAAATAATTTATTTTTAATAAGGAGGGCATTTCATTAAAATCATCCTTTTGTCGCATCGGGCATTTTTTAGCATATCAACGACTTGAAAAAAAAACAAAAATCCAATATATTGCTTTGCTGGCACATCTTCACCGGCAGCAGGAGGTTGCATATCCTAATGAGAATCTAGAGATGATTTCGAATTGGGGTGAAAGTAACCAGGTTCAATTCAATGCCACAAAAACCCAGTCATTCGTTTGTCCCGAACCGCAATTGATAATGTCAGGTAAGATAATTCTTTTTTCTGCTTTGATAAGTGTGTTTAAAGTTAAAATGGACACCAATATGTCTTGACAAAGTCATATCGCTGAGATTGCAAAAACCGCTCTTCAAAAGCTTGGAACACTGTTCCGAATCAGCTCAGATCAGAACTTCTTCGGAGTATTGTTCTCATGAATGGAGTTCCGCCCCTTCTATAGATACTTTCACGGGAAAAATTCAAGTGGCTTGGCACATTTGATTCCACCAAGAGCGGTACATATCAGAAATACGCGACAGACTGTGGCTGCTCATCGTTTTGAGGTTCAACTCAGTACTTCTCGAACTTCACTGTTCAAGAACTCTTTTATTTGTAGAACTGCGTTTATGTGGAATGACCATTCTGATGGGGTTTTTCCAAATGTATTCAACCTCTAGCGATTCAAATCCAATGTGAATCAGTAATTTCGCCCAGGTACCGCCCTCAGAGCGCTTTAAAATTTTCTCTGCTCATTCTTGTATTTTGTCCTTGAGAAAAAAGTATATTTTTATACATGATTGCAGAAATTGAAGATGTAGAAAATGATTTGACCTAATATTTAAATCGGTTTGATATATTCAATGAAAATGTATCAGAA
>WOGO01009181.1:0-10319 GCA_015342085.1 Leptinotarsa defecta
GTTTTGAAAATATAGTGTTCACAATCAATAAATTTTGAGGTGCATTAGCATTGGTATTATCAAAATATATTGCTGATAGTTCTTCAACTGTTTTTATAAATCTAACCAGACCAGTTGGATTCCCGTCATATTCAGGGATGGTCCTCAAAAGATCAGAACTAATCGTGGGAACAATCACAGTGTCAGGCATACTGAGAGCTGCAAGTCTATTAACTAATGAATCTATAGTAGAATATATTTTGAAAAAATTCAAAATAAAATTTCAAAAGTCTCAAATTTTTTTTTTCAATGCAAAATACTATAAATGTTAAATATTTGTATCGATATTAGGTATGATATCAAATTCGATTTATATATTTTACAATATTGGTGTCGTATTGGAATTATTGATTTATTTTTATTGAATATTGGATAAGGAGGATATTTATAGGAACTCTGAAGTTTCAGAGGAGTCTGACATACATAAATTAAGTGTACTTACAATAAAATCAAAAAACGCTTAGACATCTGCATCTCAGCTATGGACTGCTACTCCTTTGAAGGCTTTTCGATTCCAACTTATTGTCTATGAACGTCGTTTCCACGATGGATGCGTACGTTTGCTATTTTGAACAAACAGTAAAAACTGAAGCGAACAATTTCACGATGAACCTTTTCACTTTCAAAATCCTACCGACTGCGCTACTTATGTTTTTCAAACAAGTCTTTCAAAAAATGATTTTTTATTCAATACATAAAAATTATTAAAAACGATGTTTAACAGTACATGTATAAAATCAGACTGAATGCAAAAGGTCGTTCCCCGAGGCGATGCTCTCTGGCCGGCTATGCTGATAAGAAGCTTTCCTAGGAATTGTAGCTGAGTGTCAGCAGAATCCGGTGTCAATGACAACGTAATTCGCAGCACAAGAAATCATCAAAATGTTCTACACAAAATATTATAGCACCAGATTTATTATTCAATCGGTTATAAGCCTTCTCAGTGTTGAATAAAGTTCTTGACGCATAAGTAATTGGTTCATCACAATTTGGGTACAATTGTGAAAATACACTTCCCATTGCGTAAAAACTCGCGTCATATGCTAAATTTACCGGTAAATTTTGATCATAATGTACTAATAGTCTGTTTGACGTCAATGCTAATTAATTAATTCAAAACTATTACTTTGTTCATTTTTTCAACACCATTCATTATCTTCTTTGATGATGCGAATAATGGATGCAATTTTTCACTTAGATTCCCAATGAATTTTTCATAAAAATCAACTAAGCCCAAAAATGATTTGAGTTCAGTTATATTTGAGAGTACCGGTGCGTTCAAAATTGCCCGAATTTTATCTTGAGTGGTTGATAAACCATGTTTATCAATAGTTTATCCAAAAAAAGTAACTTTTCCTTGAAAAAAACATAATTTGTTTAATCTCACGAAAAACCCACATTATTTCAATTTATCAAAAACCTTGTATACGTTTTTAAAATGGTCTTCAATAGACTTTTTCGTTATCAATATATCGCCAAGAAAAATAGCCACATTGCAAAAGTTATAACAATTATTCTTTAAAATCAATTTTACTAAAATATTAATCATTTTGCAGTGCAGCGAATGAATGTTCTATTTTCGGGATGGGATAACGATCAACGTGTGAATTGGTATTTAGGATAATTTTGAAATCACCACAAATCCTCACTTCATCAATTTTTTTCAAGGATAGGTACTATGGGGTGCCCATCAACTGTATTCAATAAGTTGTAAAATATTACTTTCCACTAGTCTAATTAATTCATTAACGACTTTTTCTCGTACGACGAACTTGTTCTTTCAAATGCAATGTAGCTGTCCCTTCATTGAATTCGCCAAGACCTTTTTTGAAAACGTCTGGAAATTTGTATTATACAAAACTGTGACATATAAATATAACCTACAATATTCAATAAATTACCAATATATGATTCCCAAGTTAATTCGGATTTATGCCGAAACATATTTTTGTATTTTCGTTCATATAATTTTTGTGATATTGTAGCAATAGATGACGCTGTGATACCATACTTAATGGTATGTCATTAATACATAATTCACCTTTAACTGGTTTTTCATTTGCAATTCTAATATCAAACATGTCTAAACGGTCATCCAAATCATATTTATCATCAATGGTTTCCGAAAAAGCTAGTATATTTTATGCCTTACTATAACGGTGTCCTTCAAAACAGTTTTGTATTTCTTTTTCACAAATTGTACTTATATGTCCTTTTCCTTCACATCCATCATATTTAGCGTTTTTGAAATGATAGAAATGACTTCTATAATTCATTTTTCCGCAGTGTCTGCAACGGATATTTGATTTCCGGCGATTGGACGGTCCTGGACCAGATTTTTCTATTTTCCTATTCGCCGGACCCACTTGGTGTGAAGTTGTTGGTTCCTGCATTCATGAGCATAAACTCAGTTTATGCTTGAGAAAGCTATTGTATAGCGAAACACGTGTCGCGGTTTTTGTAAAACCCTTTTATAGTGAAAATCATACAATAAACTGCATTATTTAGTTTTTTTTTTACCCAAATACTAGTTGATCTCGAAGCCGATCCTCCAAATTATTTGCAAATTTGCTAATAATTTCTCCAAAGTCATCACATATATTGAAATAGACCAGAAAACTGTACACACCCCAGCAATTTTTTATGCTTTATAAAGCTCAGGCAAGAACTTCTTTGGAGTATTGTTCTCATGTATGTGCTCTGACTGGAGACAGGAACATCACTTGCAACCTTGCTAGTCTGGAACATCAAAGATAGATTGGGGAGTTGTCTCTCCTCTATAGATATTTTCACGGAAAGTGTTCAAGTGACTTGGCACATTTGATTCCACCAACAACGGTCCATATCAGACATACGCGACGGACGGTGGCTGCTCATCGTTTTGAGGTTTAACTTAGTACACCTCAAACTTCACTGTTTGAGAACTCTTTCATCTGGAGAACTGCGTTTATGTGAAATAAACTTCCTGAGAACGTCTTTCCAAATGGATTTAATATTCAGCTATTCAAATTCAATTTGAATCGCTCCTTCCGCTCAGACACCGCTCTGAGAATGTCTTAATGATTTCCTTGTAGTACTGGAAAAACTAAAGAACTGCGTGTTTGTGGAATAAACTTCCTGAGAACGTTTTTCCAAATAATTTAATCTCCAGCGATTCAAATCCAATGTCAATCGCTACTTTCGCACAGGCACCCCTCTGATAGCACCTTAAAGATTTTTCTATAGTACTTGTGTTTTGTCCTTGAAAAAAACTCACCCACTTCTTGTTTTCGTTGCCGGAATTGGTACCTCTCCAAAATTTCCGACGGAATTGTTTTTGAATGGTGGTTCAAAATATTCATCAGATCTATTTATGATTTTTCTTGTGGTTTACTTGGACTACATAAATCCGTAATCGAATCAAGCGTTTCAATTTCCATAGCTCTGAAAAGTGTAACTATTTTCAACTCGACCGGTACTTTGTTAGCCTTGAAATATTATTTTTTCCGTATTACATTCGCGTCAATTAACAATGTTTAATTTTCATAAGTTCGAAACAAAGAAGGCACGTACCTTTTTTTAAGGATATAAAAAGTGCGTTTGTTTTCTTTGCAGTAATAAGAACCAACAAGAATCGAAATAGTACATTTCCCAATTCGTCCTTCAGTTGAAGGACGAAGGACGAATTCTTCACACAAGATGAGGGATTGCCAATGGGATCGCCACTTTCACCAGTCATAGCCAACATATATATGGAGTAGTTTGAAACTCTGGCCATTGAAGAAGCCCACAATAAACCTCGAGTCTGGTTGAGATATTTTGACGACACCTTCATAATATGGAACCGTAGAAATACTGAACTAGAACGAATTGCCATTCTTAGACGTTTTGGTGAAGAGGACCGACACTAAGTGGGAAACATCTATATACCGAAGACCTACTCACACGGGATAGTATCTGAACCACGAATCCAATCACCATCAATCGACAAAAAGAGGAATCATCAAGACTCTATACGAAGGAAGGAAGGTCTCGAGAAGGAACTAGACATCATCAAAAATGATCTTCAACGGAATGACTACTCCAAAGCAATGGTAGAAAATACTTTAGCTAAAAGACAGCAGGAGCCTCGCAAGAAAGAGAAACCGTCACAACCAGTGCTTGCACTTTCCTACATCAGATGATTATCGGAGAGGATAAGAAGAATTGGTTCCAAATACAACATCAGAACCTGCTTCAGATCCACCAAACGCGAACTGCGATTCCAAGAATTGCATTTACCGGATACCCTGTGAGTGCGGAAAATCCTATATTGATGAAACTAAGAGGCCATTGAATGTTCGCATTGCCGAACATAAGAAATACACACAGCCAGGGGAAACCAGCAAATCAGGAATAGCATACCATGTTTGGAACCATCAACACAACATCGAGTGGTCCCAAGCTGAGGTCACACAGAGAGAGGAACATTGGTTTAGGAGAAAATTCAAGGAAGCCGCATACATGTTATCCAACCACGTATTCAGCCAAGCTAGCGTAGAGATACGCAACATATGGAAACCCATCATCAAACGAAAAATGGCCAACTCCCGCCAAACGGTCATCTCCCACTGAACCAGTGAAGTGGAAAAAATGGAAATCGGGGATAAGTGAAGGTACTCGAACGACATAAATAGTCATATCTCGGAGGAATCAGTCCAGTCTTCACCCGAAGACGAGTGTGGATACTAACAATCGAAACGTCGTGAACTAACTTTGCTTGAAATCTCTCAACTTTTTTATTTTTATCTTTATTTTCATTTTGTAATTCTTTATTTTTAATTTTTGTTCGATTGTTCTATTTTTACTTGTATTTTATTTCACTATTATTTCATTTCAGGTTTGTTTTGCTTAATTTACTTGTTATTTTCAGCTATTTATTTTTAATTCTTCATTTTTAGTTGTTTCAGGGATTCCAAATCATTTTATGTATTAGACAGTGGAAGTCCGAACTAGTGAAATGGAATTTATATAACTACTTTTATTCTCTTTAATTCTTTGGGAAACTGTTCTCCATGTTTGGCCAATATACAGTTTTGAGGTTTTGTAAAGCATTGAATATGTAGAATATAGTTTGTAAAGACACGCCTGAAGAAGCAGCTATTGTATGGCGAAATACGCATTGCGTTTTTGTAAAACTGTTCAGTGATAAACTTTAAAATGAAACGAAATAGCTCCTGCTCTGAAAAATCTAATCTTTTGAGGATGAATTGCTTTTATACTTGAAATTCACTGAAAAGTAATACCAATGTTACGATTTTGAGTCAACTTTCATAAAACTCGTCTTTTCATTAGGTATTCTGTAAAAATTCCATTTTTCCACTACGATATTTGGTAGAACCATTTCCAATTTGGGACTAAAGTTTATAAATAGGATATATTTACCTACTTCGAAATATAAAATGGCCACAATTCATTACTAGTGTTGTATAAAATAATTGAAACCGTGAAAAATGTTTCCTCGAACGAATACGCTGTTAAAAATCCATCTCATTTGCATGTTTCATGCTAATATTGGGATATATTATTAAATGGCTTTTATTATATGAATTGAACAAATTCTACATCACCAAATAGTTTACATTTTGTTGGTGCAATGAAAAATACTCAAATCATTTAACTAAATGAATAACCGAACCTTGTGGATCACCCTGTTTTATGGCTCTCAATTCTAATCTAAGAGCATTGCCCTTGATACCATAATGGTTCAACTTCTGATTAAGTATTGAATGGAATGAATATTCAAATGCCCTTACAAGGTAACACAAGGTAACTATTATCATGACCTTTAACGCATATAGTGTTACTAATTGATATTACACTTATATAACTGGTTTTTCAAAATTATTTGTATTTTTACAGATATAGATTATATGCTTCTGCTGAAGCTTATCTAGTAAAGTCTCTCTTGAAAATATGTATGAAACTATCCAGTTTAGAGTATTTTGAAAAATAGATGAATATCTCATTTGAAGTGACTGTTTTGCAACGTGAACTTCTTGAAAGACACATAGTTTTGAAAAAGTAACAATCACATGGTGTGAAGTACATTGCTTGAAACTGTTCATTTCATCAAATGTTGTATCGGGAAGAGCTTTAATCTTGTTTTCGAAAGTAGTTCAAAAAATGGCACATTTCAGTATCAATATCTTCATTCGGGTTTGAAGATAGTAAGTAACACAGAAAATCTCGGCTCATGGGAGTTGAATGTCTGGCAGTATTACACTCTGAATTCATTCTAACAATATTTCGAAAAATTCGTAGAACTACAAATAAAAACCTCACACGTCTTTTCTGTTTTTGTAGTTGTATTGTGTAATTCTTTCTTAAAAATTTGATTCGATGTATTTTGCTGGCTTCTTGATATATCATTAATATATCAAATCCCTTTCGTTCCCAATTGAGCTGTTTAGGAATTATATATTCACGAACACTGTTCTTGATGTAGCATAAGGGGTTAGTAACTAATTTTGACAAAAATTTTTATACCAAAACTGTGCATCATCAAACTAGTTTGTTTTGTCAACAACAGTTAAAATTAGATTTTACTTTAGAAAAACTCCTTGAAAAATATGCCACACTTTTGTTTCATTCTTGATAGCTTCTTTCTACTATGTATCAGTTGATTCCCTGACTATAACTATTCCTTCCACCAATTTAATCTTCGGCTATTTGCAAAGATCGGATATGAGCAGCAATAAAACATCCCCTCACTCTCTGCTATCTTCTCTTATTAAAAGTTTTCTTCATAAAAGTCAAACTGTCCGATTGACCGGATAACTGGCCTCTATCAAAGTAGTTTCGGCGTATCAGCAATATTACCCTCTGTATTCGAATTGGATGAAACTAGTTTACTTGCCAACTTTCTAAAAGCCGAAATTACTTCGCTAACTTTGATTCAAGTCTTCGAAGTGTCAGCGAACTTGCTGCACAGGAACAACGAGGTGTATATATTGTGCAATGTTCAGTTATTATACATATTGAAGATACATTCAAGTTGCATTTCTAGTGCGATATTACAGGCCAGCACTGTATTTTAATAATCACTTCTAACGAGCAGAAGATATACACAGAAAAAGGTCATCTAAATATTATTGAAAAAAACCTTTTACTTTGAAACTTTGTTTCAAAGTTAGTTTGAATAATTTTATGGTTGATTCAAAATTACATTGTACACGAAATGTCAATAGTTTATTGAATTTGAAAGAATTACAAATTCATTTCAGTTTAAATGCTAATACTCAATGCAAAACTTTGTTGAGCCGATTACTGATATTTTTGTGCCAATGTCATATTCATATTTTTCGTTTTTTGTACTTGACGAGTGAAAATACCAAACGCCTTTTGTTATTAAGTAGTACGTGCATGTTACATAGCAGGTTGGGGTTTATTATTACAGTGAAAATGAGCTATGAATATATTCAATATTCATGAGAGAAATATTATTCAGAACCTCTAGTTCCTGGGTTCATTACTAGTTATATTCAGTCAATTCCTGTTTCAAATGAATCACATAATAATGGCTAATCCGACAGCGAAAAAATATTAAGCAATACTGTTTTTTTAATACCAAATCAACCAGTTCCTTTTCTGAAATCCTTGAGTCTTGAAAAAATCGCTTAAAAAATTGTATTTTTGAAAATTTGCAAGTATAAAATATATTATTCGATATTGAACAAAAGCTTTGCTTACATAGTTTCATTAGGAAGCTTTTCCAATGCAGCATATTTTCTAAAGAAAGGCAATCGTCTTCAATATTTTTGAGTCGATTCGTTTACCAGTTCGTTTGAGACAATATGGATCCCAGATTCTTCTGTGTTTTAACAACCGTAAAGTAGTTTTAGAGTATAAAAATTGGACTGATGTGGTTATTGTTTTTATTGTGTTTGTGGTTGTAACATTTTGTTGTTGATTGATTTTGTTTTTACAACATTGTTTTTCTAACATTGTCTTCGGGATGGATATTATCGAGATTATTTTTGAATTTGGTTTCAAGAAATTAGGGATGGAAAATGTTCTTAACGATATTTCAAGAAACTGTACCATTTTTATAAAATATATAGATTTTATATAATTTTCAAAATTTTAATTTTATAAAAGACGCGTTTCACTTCACAGTTGTTCCATCAGTTGAATTGGTGAAACTACTGTGTAGTGAAACAAGTTTCGAATAAAATCTATAGTACAAAGATTGTATAATTATTATCATGTATCGTGTATTGATTTCTGTCAAGTAGCGGGACAGTGTATTCATTTTTTTATTCGAATTGTAAATTGTATAGTATTATATCTTTTCCATTTCAATGATTTGAATAACAAATTTAAGTAAATCAATAACAATTTTTGGTTTGTTGAGGAAACAAATATTTTACCGCTAAAATTTAAAAAATGAGTTCTTCTGAATATCAGCCCCGTATTTTCTTCTGAAAATATGTATTTCCTCAGATATAGTACACTTGTGTTAGAGTTTTTTTCAATCCTCGAAGCAGTTCTGGTGCAATTTTGGTTATTCCTTGAGCTCACTCAGCGCTTCGGTTTTATCTCCTCAATCGTCGGAACACCCATTTTTTAAGGGTCTCTTCAATCTTAGAACAGGAAAAAGTCGCAGGGTAGCAAATTTAGAAAATACGGTGGCTGAGGCATGATTACGGTATTGTTTTTGGCCAAAAAATTGCGAACAATGGCGAGTAAACAGGTGCAATATCATGATGCAAAAGACATGATTTGTTTTTCCACAATACTGGATGTTTTCTTAGTATTGCTTCTCGCAAACAACGCATAACTTCAAGGTAATACTCCTTATTGACCGTACGACCATGTGGCAAGAACTCGTGTTGCACTAAGCCATGGTAATCGAAGAAAATAGTGAGCAAAACCTCGACATTAAATCAAACTTGGCGTACTTTTTTGGTCTTGGCTCTCCTGGGCCCTTCCATTGGGACGATTGGACGATTCTCACCAGACCAAACTCTTTCAAGCAAATTTGAGTCGCCGTTGACGTCATTCAACAATTCCTCAGCGATGCTCATGTGATAGTTTTTTTTTGGTCAAAGTTCAGCAATTTGGGAAAGAACTTTGCTGCCACACGCTTCATACCCAATATTTCCGATATGCCCAATATTTCCGATATGCCGACACCCTCAGCAACTTCTCTAATAGTGTCCATAACAGTTTCCTTCACTTTCTCAACATTTTCATCGGTCCTAGGGCGTTCAAGGCGAGCGCCGTCATTCACATCTTTCCGACCTTCTGTGAAAAGCTTGTACCACTCCTAAACATTTTTCTGACTCAGAGAACAATCACGGTATGCCACTGTCAATATTTTAACTGTTTTTGAGCACTCATTTCAATTCTTTACACAATATTGTATACAAATTCTTCGATATAGTTTTTTCGATAGCACAAAATCGCCGAACACGCGCTAACTTTTATGCCTCTTCCCAACAAACTAAACATGCCAAACAGCTGAAACTGCGAACATATGCTCGAGACGAGTGTACCAATATAAAAAATAAAAAAATCGCCAATCGCCCGGGAAATTTGAACATTCCTCTTATTTTTTGAACAGTTCACGTATCTTCTTTGCTCCACACATTCTTTTGTTTCGAACAAATTTATGATAAGATACAGTATTGAGTTTATCGATATGAATTTGAGAAAGTACATTCTTTTGAAACCGTGACAATCCTTCTTCGGTTCATATATTATCATGCTTTTCATGCTTCTAATTGACTCATTCCACAATCAGGCTATATCCGTTAGTCTCCTGGTTGCATGAGCGAATACTTCTCTCAATGTTTATACTTGGAAATATAGCGAATGAATGTCAATTATTTCTCGTAATTGACTACTCAACCTTGCGGTGACGTGGGGTACTTAGTAAAAAATGTTATGTGCGACCAGACCTATTCCAAGCAGCGATTTAAAAATACCCGTCCAAAACTGTGAATCCGGTTTCAACCTTGAAAGATAGAGTTTAATATGCTTTGACCTTCGGAAACTCAATTACGCTTAATTTTTTTCAACGGCGAGTAAAAATAACTCAGTCAAATGAGCGGCTAGGTGTCCCTGGAGATGAGAAAAAGCCGATACAATGGAATTACTTGTTACACGAAACATTGAGGTGTGAATGTGTTTAAAACAAGAATTATCAAATTATAGCTTGGTTCGTCCCCATCCATGCAAAGTGATTTCAACATGAAATATACATTATGTTACGCACTACTCAAATAATATTATGTACCCTTGTTCACCTGTCCAAT